>JABWIB010000304.1:32893-43816 GCA_016617825.1 Platyplectrum ornatum
AGATAAAGCTTACGCTTACTGAAAAATAGTCGTACGCTATTGGTTGCATCTTATAGTATTATGTTTCGATTTCTTAACCAATAATAATGTTCTTATTAACATGCTTCAAGCACGCCTTTTCTATAGTATAATGAGCCAATCACAGTTCTTAATGTATGTATTCTATATGCATGAATTTTGCTAATAAAAGGCGGCCCAGCCCTTCTGGGGGCATGGCTGCATTGGACACTGTCTCAATCACAGTTTTCATTACAGACATAATTTACAGCTAGCTGTTGATTGAGGCCTACTCACATGAAGGGACCANGGTACAGGTGAACCCTGTACCCCGACACCTGTGCACCTGTGTCACTGGTGTATTCTCATTTCCTCACTTTTTGCATCTATGTTAGCATTACTGGACAGATCCAGCTTTAGAGGATTAATGTCATCTATGCAGGAAACCTGTGTAGATGGTATAAATAGTAACATCTCCACATGTGCCCTAAAGAGGTTACTATTACATTTTCCACGTATATATACACGTAGAAAACACATGGGGGGCTGGGTTTCATTCATAGCATGCCTAATCCCTAAAGAACATGGGTATATGGCAGCAGATCAGCACATAAAGTTTAAGGGTAGGCTTTTGTGGTATGAGTTAGGGAAGGTGTGTGGCTTCCTGTTCCAGGTGACAACCCATAACACAAGGACTTTTTTGTGTTAAAGTTATGATTTGCTTTGAGTACTAATCTGACAAAAACTGGCAACCGTCTGACATTGTGGTTCAAAGCACAAAATATATTTTCTCCATAAAGATAGCATTACTCCATATGTATCAGTACATAAAACAGCACACTCAGGTCAGCCTAACTGGTTTCCATTGTGGAACTTCTTAAAAATTGCACAGCCTTCTAAACAACACCCTTCTAAAGTAAATAGTACTTAATAATAGACATCTGTAATAAGGTCAGTTTGTCAGTGATATGCCTGGCATCTGTAATGCTTGCTGTCCCAATGTCAATCCTTTATTCTTCATTCATACAGAAATGTTTTTTCCCCCAATATACATACAATTACATATTAATCATCTATTAACAATCATTACATTTATCTCTTCAGATCTTAATGAACAGTGAATAGAGCATTATTTAGCCATTATGAATAGGTTTATTTGTATGCAGTACACCCCAGTTATATTCAGTAAACTTAAATTCTATTGCTGCCTTCACCTCCAGTTGAGGATTTACAAATAATATATTTAAGCTTGAGGTAGCCTTATGGCATATTTTGTTGTGTCTAAACAAAACACACAGTATTGAGACATGTCTAAGGACAAATAAATCCTAATTATTTATAATATTTAAAACCACAATAAACATTAAGACGTTTTGTCATTTTAGGGCACGGCAGTGTTCTGGTATAATCTTTTTAGAAGTGGAGAGGGAGATTACAGAACACGACATGCAGCTTGTCCTGTATTAGTAGGCAGCAAATGGGGTAAGTAATTCCTTGTTTAATTATTTATGTAACATTAGACTGTTCATTATATATGTTTTTTATTCTTGTTTTAATTGTTTGTGTGCTTTAGCAAATGCAAGAAACTACATACTGCATTGAAAACACTAAATTGAATTCACTAAAGCTGGACATTAACAAGACGATTTTTAACCCAAATCCACAATTTTTGTCCATTTGGGCTAAATATTCCCTAGTTTCTGGCCAGCTGGGGAACGATATAGTTATGAATCCGAATTCCAGATTTATAACGATATTGTGCCCTGGTAAAAAAAAAAAAAAAAAGTAGAAAAAAAGAGGTAATACATAATTGCAACCCAGTGTCCTAGCAATGGATGCAATAATATTGTTTTATTTTGAAATATGACTTAATTGTTATCTTTGACATTTCATTGAACTTACATGTATTAACTTGTGTAGTAAAATGCCAGTTTCTGATTCACTACTTCTTATTTTCTTAGCAATTTTAAACTATACATTTTTACAGATCCTTCATATACAGTATAAACTAGGGGTATTACATTTAAACATTTAGAATTTAAATCTTGTTGGTGCTCTGGCCATAACTGGCATTAAGGTACGTTGAATAAGTAGGAGACCCAGGGAGCACCTTGGTTCCACATGTTTGTTTTTGTTGTCTTACTCTAAACTAAGATTGAAATTAAGACTACCACACATTAATATTTTACCAGACAAATTAACCACACACATTGACCTGTTCTCTCTTTCTTTGCAGTTTCTAATAAATGGTTCCATGAAAGAGGACAAGAATTCCTAAGGCCTTGTGGATTAACAGAAGTGGACTGACAGTGTTTTAAATCTTATTTTATTATATAGATTTTTTATTAAGTTGTCTCTTATTCACTCCTGGTATCCAGTGTGGTGAAAAATAATCAAATTACCCAAAAAATGTTGCAAGAAAAGCAAAATAATGTTGTGCAAACATATCGTTCAAACAAAACAAAAAAATCATGTAAAGCATACTGTTTTTAATTTGGTCACTTTTGAGCATATTATGGCACATCTTCACCACTGATTTATGAGTGTAAGCTGTTGTTGAGCTTTACTCATGAAAGTCTCATACTGATTTGTGCTGGAGATTACAATGTGGTATAACTGATATGCAATCTATAATTTTGCAATTATGTTACCCTGTTTTCATCGTGGATGCAAAATACTATTACTCTGTGCCAGACATTTTAGTGAAACCTTTGTTAAAGAAGGAATTTATTGTGGTTCATTGAAATTCAGAAGTATGTACAACTTTTTGTACAATAATTTGAGTGAAGAATCTACTTTGTGTTCTATCTTGCTTAACAAAAACTTAAATACAAGAACCTTCCATCTTCCTTTTTGCAGATCTTATCATTCTGGTGACCAATTTTTTAACTTCTTGGGTTTCTTCTGAATTACACAGGGCATTTTTGCAATAAGTGTTATATTGTACAAACTGTCTTTTACACAGCTAAAATAGTATTTGCAATGAACAATCATATTTGTGTAGACCAGAGGTAGGCAAAGTGCAACTCACCAGGTGTTGTCAAACTACACAGCATGCTTTGTCAGGTATAGGTATAGGTACTATGTCTATACAGTCAAAGCATGCTGGGACGTGTAGTCCTGGAGAGTTGTACTTTGCCTACACCTGGTATATACTACCCAGTGGCAATAATATAACATTTATAAAAACCTAAAACATTTTAAGGTCAATTTGTTTTTGTTAAAATCACCACTTACTACAGAGAGGCCAGGGAAATGTTTTAAAAGCAATAAAAAACTGTTATATGTAGTGCTATAAGATAAATAATAAATAATAATTTTTATTTTACATTTTTTGCTAATATTTATGTTTGGGGTTTTGTAGATGACCCTACCAAAGTGGGTAAATACCTTAGGAAGCGCTGTGTACTAAGCAGTCAATATTAACACAATATAAATTAACACAATTTTGAAGAATTCAGATAAAATGTTAAATATCTTTAGTGCAACAATGAAGGGTTCTTATAGGTCATCAGACAACAGGTAAGTGTACTTCTTCCTGATTGTGTGAGGATCATCCACCCCAGAAAAGAAGATAGAAGAACTATATAGTAAAGTTCTTTCAGGAACAATCATAAAGATTTGTTACATGCCGATGGGTGCTTCCGATTCCAATTCACTTATAATGAAAGTGAATTATTCATAAAATAAGAAGCAATTGCATTTGTGAGAGTGCCTATAATCAGTTCAGGTTTTCTCCCAGCGATTCTCAATATAGACCTTAAAAAAAGAGCAATGACTGTGTGCAGAGAGTTTACACTTTGATTAGAAAAGAAGAAGTAATTGCACTTTTAATATCTGCCTCTTGTAAGAGTGCATATCAAATAAAACATCCAGACTGGCTCTCCACTCTCAGTTGCTGTGAAACCAGATGAGTTCAACAGGGATATTATAGTATTGGTCCTATAAGTTTACCAATAAAATGCTATACTGATGTATGGAACAAACTACTTGACCCCCACTGAAAACCTGCTGCACACAAGCGACATGTTTCAATATCAAATATCTTTCTCAAGGTCTTGTTGAGGGACAGGGCAAATAATTAGCAACAGATTTTGTTATGTATTAAATGGAAGTTAAGTAGCAAAATTCTTGTTAAAAATAAAAAAAAGCTAAATTATAAAAAATTTAAATATTTAAACATTGCTGGTTAACTTCTTACCTATTCACTGTTAAATGAAGCAGTCCATAAAAGCAGATACAGTGGGGAAGGTTTTTATTCTAATACAATAGAGAAGAAGCTCAAAACTGCAACACTGATTCTAAAATGACTAATACGAAAATGAATGAAGTATTGCTGAAATCATTAAAATGTAACAAATGACAAGTCAACATCCAAGATAATGGGGTATATTTACTAAGCGGTGAGATTGCCATGAGATTGGAGAGTTGTTACAGTTTCATTTTACACGCTGGAGAATGTGAACTCAAATCATTGGTTGCTATGGGCAACATCCCCATTTTTCAATCTTACTGCAATCTCACCAGTTAGTAAATATACCCCAATGTGTTTGCAATCATCACTGATAATTCAGAATACTTAGTAAAGGCCAGGTTTTTCAAACCCAATCTTTAGTGAATGATTTTTAAATTTAAAAGGACTAAATTTACTAAGCAGGGAGATTGCAGGAAGATGATGCCCATAGCAACCAATCAGATTTGAGCTCACATTCTCCAGTATGTAAAATGAAACAGAGCTTGCATCTGATTGGTTGCTATAGGCAACATCCCCACTCTTCAATCTCCCTGCTTAGTAAATTTAGGCCCAAGTCTGCTGGAACAGCAGATTATTCCCTGATATATAATTGTGTCCATGGGTGGTAGCATCTATTTTACTTTCCCACAAATCCTAGACTATGGTAATAAAAGTAAACTTGTCAGTTTGTTACAACACGTTACATTTTTGTGACTGATAGAAAAATTATTTTACTTATACTTTTGTTTTAAAGCAAAACAATTTTGCAACGTGTAAGGTGCAAATGAAATTAAATTATTTTGCATGCAGGGAAAAACTTAACTTTTGCACTTAGTATTACATCACTTTATATTAAATCTGTAAATCAGGGTAGCTGGCGTTTGGTTTCCCGGCAGCATGGGGGTTGTGCAGAGGTGTGATTAATGTATTTATAGCTGAACCCCCACCCCCTGAACGGCAAAACCATACCTTTTACTGTGGATGGACAGGACTTGATGCCTTACTTACTGCCTTATTTAAAGTCCTTGGAGATTTGCTGACTCTCCAGGAATAAAGGGATAACTGACAGAAATTCAGGGGTCTCCCGAAAATTCACTGTAGTGTAGACTCTACTGTAAATTATAGTTGAGCTAGGAAACTTCACCTCTAATTCTCCCTTGTAGTTTAAAATGGTTTTGCTGAGATTTACACTTGCACCTGTTTTGCCCTTACACCCAAATTCTGGTTCAGCCCCTAAGAGTAATATTAAATATGTATATGCCTCATATGTATATGACTCATATTAACACATTATATCTAGCCATTATAAGCAATTCCTTGGCAACCTTCCAAAAAGTAGTTTTTTTTTCATGTGTTGATTAAATACAAATGAAGCATGTGGTTGCCACATATTTCCTTTAGACACTGATAAGAATCTTGCTGGGGCTTGTGTTCATTATCAGGTTCGTTATCTGGTTCTTGGAACTAGAAACATGCTGTAAAATGATTGTTTTCTACAGGCAAATTCAGATGTACAGGGATCTTAAAATCCAGTTTAGCTGCATACAGATCTGCTATCAGATTTCCAACTATTTCCATGCATCAGGTCAAGCACTTAGGGCCAGATTCAGCTTTTCACTCTCATGACTATTACACTCTCATGGGCAAAACCATGTTGAATTGCAGGGGAGGTAAATTTAATTAGTTGCAATCAGCATAACAAGTGACAGCTGATGTTTCCTAGTCCTAGTCTAATAACAGTGTAACAGTAACGCTGGTCAGTATCTGTGTGCAACATGCAACAATAAAGTATTCTCCCTGCATGCAAACACTGACATTCATTTTACCNCCCCTGCAATTCAACATGGTTTGCCCATGAGAGTGTAACTCATGAGTGTAAGTCATGAGAGTGAAAAGCTGAATCCAGCCCTTAGTTACTACTTTCCTTTACTACATCAGATCCCTACCTTAATATTTCCAACTGTTATACACATAAAATTGACGTATGGATCAGTAACTCTGCAACTCTCTGGGGTGCTGCAAAAATATTTTTCTGATGTGGCGTTCCTAGTGTTGCTTAGTGTTTCTTAGAAGCGCAAAAGTATTTCTATCTTTACCTTTGACTCAAAAACGTAGAAAAAGGAACTGGTAATTAATTATTAATAGTCTTAGAAATGTCTTGAAAAGATATCACCCTAAGGGTGATTTTAACTGAGAAAGTTTGTAAACCATTGCAATAGTACATTATATTATATGTTAATCTCAAGAATCACCTAGTTGCACGTGCAATCCTGGTCACATTGTCAAAAGTTACAGGTATCAGTAGTCTAGATTAAGCAGATTACTTTCGAATCTGGTTTAAAGGAATGCATTTGCAGATCAAAAAAAAGTAGACTTGCCACCATATATACAAATCTACTGGTTATTGAATTATATGATTTGTGTGCACCATTTACTGTAAAATCGGGACATGTCACAGAAATGAAACAGCAAATTCTGAGATATATGGAACTAATACTTGTTCTATGAACTGCCTCGTTTAAATATAGCCTTTTCACATTGTGATGGATGTTTAAATAGCTGACGTTTGATAATGCCTGCATATTTGTCATGATTTTTTACATTTTCCTTTAACTTATTAAAAAGCAATAGCTCTAAATATAAATATATATAAGTCCAGGAGGATTAACTGATGCAAAGAAGCTTCAAAAGAATTATATAAACTGACATTTCTGAAAAATATTTCCTATTTTGATATTTTACAATTAATGTTTTGCTAAAGTTTGCATTTAATGTGCAGTCTTTTTTATATAAGAAGAGTTTGATGCATAAGATTGCATATATGTTGACAACATTAACATTTTTAGTGGCGCTTTATAAATATTCAGTAGGTGTAATGTACATAATATAGGCACATTATAGGCCATCCACGCACATACTATAGGCACATTATATTTTATTTCATAGTTTTTTTTTACAAATCTGTGATCAGAGATCCCTTTTTTCTCAGGCAAGTCCACACCTTGCAACAAACAGCAGCACAGAATAAGTACACCAGTCCAGCTTTAGTACAACTAGCCAATTAGCCTTTAACAAGCCTAAAACACAAACTGGATGGCTTGGTGGATGGATTAGGGAAAAACTCACCTGTTCGATGGTACCTTGATCACCATACTACATTGGGGCAGCTACTACTAGTGTTGTTCTTAAATGGTTGCCAGGAATAACCCTGTTGATATACCACATCCATATGACAAATACCACCAGGACAGTATGATACCTAAAATAACTCATTTCACTTTATAGGAAATGACTCTGCTCTTGTATACAAACAGATGAACCCATATGTATCAAAAATAGTGTTTTCTGTTAACTAGGATTGTAACACTAACTGAATATGAACTTCTCCCTTTTTAAGAAAAAGCAATGACCTTTCAAAGAAGTTAATAAATATTTACAGTAGTCACATGGAAAAAAACATTCATGCTGTGGCCTCACCTCATTACTTTTAAGACTTCTTTCCGATCGATCCGGCTTTTAGCTCTAGTAAAATGACAGTAATGGAAAACGATGAGTTGAAGTTTTTTACATGTCACTAGTATACAGAAACTGTATAGTGGTGTCAAAATGTATTCCTGATAACAATCACTATTGCTTTTATTGTAGGGTACAGTGATTAATGTATAGTAATTTTTCATAATTCCTAAAATTTTCATAATTTTGTCATAATTTATTGTTGCATAAAGTTTTTTTTTCTACATTAGATCAATCAATTCCGTACGGTTTTTAATTCTATATTATATTCTATATTCTATATTATATAGCATTATTGGTGCAGCTCCTTCAGTTTCACTTCCCACGCTCTTACATATCAATTGATTAACCACCCTGACTTGCAGTCAATGCACACTGTACCACCACAGGCCTCAGAATAGAGGTGAATTTTGGATCCTAAAAATACCAACTTATGGCTAAATCACTTGTGGTATAGGTCAAAAAAGCCATTGTTTAAAAATGATATTATCACCACTCATCTACATATGCCAGGCATATTCATGGTTATTCCCTTAAATACTGAGTGAGGTTAGTTACGACACGACATATGGTGGTATTCCATGCTGACCATGTGCAATATGAAGTGTTTTCCACAATCTGGAACCCTCCAAAATAAGTGGTCTATGTGATTTCCCTGATGGACAGCATTATGAAAGTGAGTGTTAATATGTGAGGAGGTGATGGAGAGTAGAAGGGAAGGGTTTAGTTTAAGGGAAGGGGTCAGGGGCTACATGGAGGGGATAGAATGAAAGGTGAGGCAAGCAGGAGAGCTGAGACAAGCGGGAGAGATAAGACATGTGGAAGAGCTGAGACATTCGGGAGAGCTGTGGGAGAACTGAGAAAGAGCTGTGGGGGAGGGAGACATGCGGGAGAGCTGAGAAATGCAGGAGAATTTTTGGAGACATGGGGCGCAGCTGTGGGAGACCTGAGGAAGAGGAAGAGCTGTGGGAGAGATGAGACATGTAGGAGAGTTGCGAGAGACATGCGGTAGAGCTGTGGGAGACCTGAGGGAGAGGAAGAGCTGTGGGAGAGGGAGACATGCAGGAGAGATGAGACATGTAGGAGAGCTGTGGGAGACATGTTTTGGCAAAACAAATCCAGATCCAAAACACGAAGGGGAGATACAGATCCAAAACCACAAAAAATCCCAGGCGCACATCTCTTCAAAACGTGGTACTTATGTGGCTTGCTGCTGTTGTTTCACAGGTTTTCACAGTCTCCTGGATTCCAAATCTCCCTCCAACATTATCTATGGATGTCGCCATCTTGGATCTAGTCAGCTGACCCCATGGCCAGCTCAGCTTGTCACATGCTTCCAAGGGCCAGTAGTAGCACACTATTTAAACTGCTGACACTGTCTCATCTATACCAATACGGTTGTGACTAGTTCCCCTTCACTGTAAGGACTTGGTCCTGTTGATGAAAGGGAACTAGCCAGCTAATGCAATGTAAGCTATTTCCCCTTCACCAAAAGGACCTTTTTGCCCCCTAGTGGTCAGGTCCTGCATATGAAGGGGAACTAGTCCAGTAATGCAGTATAAGCTATTTCCCCTTCTCCAAAATGACCTTTTAAAAAATGTTCACCTTGTACAAGCATAGTAGCTTTTCTTTTCCAAAAATAAAGGATTGTATGATCGCTGCCTGCCATGCTGGATTTATCACAGCCTTTTCATACTCTCTTTGGAGCCCATAGCTATGTTAGGGTAGTTGGAACTGAGTACCCACACCACCTCGATCATTGATCAGGATTCCTTGACTTCAGCCGGCCAAGAGCCCAGAATCATGAGACAGACACCATGAGTGATGTTGAATCATATGTATTCTGAACTGACTTCCAATTCACTAGCTAACTTTATACCATAAATGACAGCATACACACGTGGTTACAACATATACAATTAACATACGTTGGATATACTGATTGGATAAAAGCTTATCGTAAGAGGGAAGATCCTTGGTATGCATTACTTCATCGGTATTAAATTTGTTATTCATTTCTAAAGTCAATAGTTCATTAGCCATAATTCTCTTAATTTGGGGAGTAAATTCCACACATCTTCTAGTGCCATCATATCACTTCTTGTAACTCCTGTCCGAAATGTTTTATCTTCTGAAAATCCCAATTCAGTCTTATCTTACAATAACTTCTTTAGTAGGAACATGGAATGTTTTTTTTGTATCACCCTGTGCCAGGGTGACCAGGTTCAAGCTGTTTTTCTGCTGGGTTGTGGAATAATATCTGCTTCTCAAATTTAAGACAAAAGAACTTATTTAAAGGGGAAAAACTACTATTCTATATATAATGAATACTTCATTAGTGTGTTAGTTGATTAATATATGAATTAAGATCAAAAGTATCAGGAAACCCCGCTCTTGTGAACACCTTCCTCATCTTGTGAAGAGCCTCAGAACCTTCTTTACCTTTAACTATATCCGATGGGGTATCAACATTACTGTTCCCCATGTTACTGGCTTAGTGCCCCTATTTCCGTTGCACAGTATATAGTCCCTTACAAAGGTTCTGAACTTGTTACCTTATGTTCTCCTGTAAAACCTTTGAGAACCTTACTCCTTATGTGGCCACAAACTAGTGAGTTATTTAAACAAGTCTTCACAAAATCCCTTCAGAAAGGTGTCATTCTACTCTGAACTCCTCCACTCAAGGTTCCTGCCTTCTAGTATCCCTTGTACCCTCTCGCCTATGGTGGATCTCAGATCAGTATTAGGGCAGATTATGGGATTTGTTGTATTCCCTTGACCACCCTGTGCTACTGCAATGTTTACAAGAAAACCTTCCCAAGTAAGTCCTATTAATTTCTGACAGTAGCTATGTAAATTTCTATGATGACTCCCACAGATGAAGATAATTTCTGGTCCTATAAACAATCGTCCCATTGCTACTGCTTTATCTAGAGTCCCCACTAAAACAAACTTTTTATCCCTGTCTGTCTGGAAGCACAGAAAGCCATTACAGTGTGAACACTCCAATTCTACACTACTCTGTGCACTATATGGATCCCCTGTCCTAAGCAATGATTTCAAAAGATATACTGGCAATGACATTTCTTCCCTTAAAATAACTTTTAGTCCCAATAGGAGTACCAGTCTTAAATACCAGCTTCCCCCCCACAACCACCGTCATACTATCTTCCCCCCCA
>JABWIB010000304.1:44957-75186 GCA_016617825.1 Platyplectrum ornatum
GCCATGGGGGACATTACAAAACAAGTAGCCATAGTGACTTGGGGGTATATTTACTAAGCAAGGAATTTGCTGGGGAATTGAAAAGTGGGGAAGTTGCCCATAGCAACCAATCAGATTCGAGCTTACATTCTCCAGTATGTAAAATGAAACTAAGAGCTTGAATCTGATTGGTTGCTATGGGACAATTTACCCACTTTTCAATTCCCCAGCAAATTCCTTGCTTAGTAAATATACCCCTTTATCAAGGAAATCCGCAAAGATTTGGTTAAGATGAGATACTGTCATGTTAGGTAAAAGGAAATAAAAGAAAGTATAGTAGACAGATTGAGAAATGCTAAATTTTATCGTTAAAGTCCAAGCTTATTATATTATTTACATCGTAACAATGCCGCCAATTGCTTTTTGATCAAATAAAAATACATACCATTTAACTGCTGCTTCTTTACCTGCATCCATAAATAAACTCCAGATTCCTCTGGTAACCACAATATTTGTAACTTATTCACTCTCACTTCTGTTTAGAACCTATATTTAATGTTAATCTTTAAGGACTTTGTATTAAGTGCTAATTGAGGTTCAGTGGTTGAAGAAATATGTAGTGATTGCTTAACCTTTCATTAAAACTTCTTCAGGCAACCTGCTTCTGCTACACATTATAACTCAAAAATTTTAAGAAATCAGGGATAAGGCAGGTACACTAGATCTCCACAGTGTGCAAGAAACTCATTAAATATGAATTCAAAACATCAACATCAATAAGTGCATGTATCATGCTTTGTGGTTGGAAAAAATATATTTCGCTCATTTTATGTACAAAACCACATCCTTTTTTTTATAAGATCGATAATTTTTCACTTTCACTAAGGTATGGATGGGAAAAGAAACAACACATATCTGATTGACTATAGTTTTAGCATTTGTGCAGTGTATAAATATTCCCATATTATATATGCCAAACATGCCAACTTCTCTTAATCTATTATCAGGAATGTATACATTTCTACATTGATACAGTATTTCCCGTAAAATAATATAGGATGATAGAATTTCTGACTTAATAGTGTAGCATTTATTCACACTTAAAAATGTCCATGCATTCTAATGTCATAGAAACATATAGAAACATAGAAAGTGACGGCAGATAAGAGCCACATGGCCCATCCAGTCTGCCCCATTGTGTATTTAAAACTATACCAACCCAAATTTACTCGCTTTTTTGTTTGAGACTCAGAATACCCTTATATTTATCCCAAGCATGCTTAAACTGTTCTGTAGTATTAGCCTCCACCACTTCTGATGGGAGGCTATTCCACTTATCCACTACCCTTTCAGTGAAATAATTATTTCACACATTTTCCCTGATTACTTTATTATGCGTATAGTCTTATCAATACATACAGGGCAATCCTGGTATCAGCTTGTTGTCTTGAAGGTCAGATATTGGGAAGTATGTCTGTTTGCATCTGTCCGGCAAATATTTTCTTGACCTGATGCACTAAACATTGTTTAATTTACCTGTGAGAACTTATATAAAGCTTAATAATGTTTGCAACTGCATTTCAGTGTTGGGTTATCTCCTCTGTCCTCACCTGCTCAATTCTCTTGCCTTCCATCAGCCCACCCACTCTCCCACTCTTACGTGTCCAATACGTTTACACTGGACACAACACAACTTGTTTCCCTGTGTCATCCCCAACTCCTACTACTCTACCCAGGTCTATACATACCCTCATTTCCTGCACTCTCCTCCACCTAGTTCTTGCACACCTCCCAGCTAAAGCATTCCTGACAACCTCATCCACATCCCCTGATGGTAGAGCCACTCATATTGTGTGTGCTTTCATTCACTCAAGAATGAAAGCACACACAGGGGGCTATTAAATACTTAAAAGTACAGAAGGCCCCGGGACCTGATGGATACAATGGGGAATTTTTCTAACTATTATCAGCGGAGATTGGGGAACCCCTACTGAATTTTTTTAATGATATCTTAGATACATGTACGATTCCAAAGTACTTTAATGCAGCTGTTATCAAAGTCCTACCGAAACCTGGCCTAGACCCTACTCTCCCGGCCTCGTATCGTCATATTTCCCTGTTGAACCAGGACTACAAATTATTTACTAAAATGATGGCGAATAGATTAAAATTGCTCCTTCCTAGAATCATTCATGGGGACCAAACGGGATTTATTTGGGGTAGGCATTCGGTGATTAATGTCCATCGAGTGATCTTGGTGATCCAGCGGGCGTCTCTCTCTGGTGACCATGTCTTCCCTATGATTTTTACAAATTACTGGTATACAAATCAGAGGAATTGAATCTAAGTTAGCTCTATTCGCGGACATGTTGCTGTTTATATCTGACCCTGTGCATTCTATCCCTTGTATTATGGCCCTTATATCGCAATATAGTTCCTTCGCAGGTTATAAAATTAATTTGAATAAATCTGAAGTTCTACAGATCTCCCCACAGCATGATCCTGACATCCAAACCCTGCTATCCTCCCATTTCAAATTGGCGCATACCTCTATTAAGTATTACACTATTAAGTGTACATATAACTTCGACTGTGTCTGCACTGTATAAGGCTAAGTATACGCCTGTGATACGTCAGCTGACTAACACTGTGCAATCTTGGATGAACCTCCCGCTTTCCCTTTTGGGTAGGGTTGCTGTAGTGAAGGGAGTTTTATTTCCTAAGCTTGCATACTTAATACAAATGCTGCCCATCTTGCTTGCACAATCTGATATATCTTTGTACACTAAAGTGTTTACTTCATTCATATGCCAGAGCCAGAGCCTGGCTGCAATTACCTAAATCAGATGGGGGCCTCGGTTTCCCTCACATTCCCTCCTTCATCCATGGTGCACAACTGTGTTATGTAACAGATTGGCTATTTAACCGTTCCATCTACACCAATAGGGATTTGGAGGAGGCTATGGTGTACCCCTACTCATTCTTTTCCTGAAGTCCCCAAACTTAATGTTCTCTTTTATGATGCAACTGCTCATGGATATTTATTTACTCCATTGCGTGGTGATCCCTCGGTCTCTGTGTATACAACCTTTTGGGGGAACCCCTCCTTTTTACCTAGCCTCACCAACGCTATTTTTTCTANNTGGGNNCAGGTGGGTATCCGCGCAATCTGTGACATATTTGATCCCGGGGGTACCATTTATTCGTTTTCTGATTTAAGTATTCTCTACAATCTCTTGCCACATTTTTTATGTACCTCCAGGACAGACATTTTGCGTTTGATGTTAAAGTATCTCGGAGGCATCTCCTGATATGTACTCTCTGTTGGAGTACATTAAGACCAATACTTTCCACATAAAATTGGTTTATGCCCTAATTTTACTGGCTTCCAAAGTAAAGTTATGGAAAGGCCAATTGAAAAGTTGGCATAAAGATGTTCCTACCCTACCCCCTGATGTTGACCCTTGTTAAGGGTCACTTTCTTAAGATTATGAAGGCCCTACATTCAACGCAGTTACAGGAAATACATTTTAACCCTTAACCATACTTATATTTCCCAAGCCCAACGCAAGTATATGACCAATGACGAATCGGGCCGGTGTCCTAAATGTAGAATGTCTTGGGCAACCTTTATTCACAATCTCTGGGAATGTGGCAAAGTTAGAAAATTTTGGGATAAAATCGTGATAATCCCTCCTCCATATTCCATTATTTAAAAATTTCCATGTGGGCGGACTTTAGTGACTGGTTACCTCAGCTTCATGATAAATCTGTCCTTCCATTCTTAATAGTGGTGGTTACCATGGCTAAGAGAGTTATCCTTCAAAAATGGACCTCCTCCTCCTCCTCCCATCCCTTCCTAGCCACTTTGAAAGACCTCCTCTTGGAGAATATATATTTTGATAGGAGGGCCAGTCTGCCTGATGTTGAACGTGGGGTGTCCAGTTTCTATAATAAGTGGGGAGTATATATTGAAAGCCTTCACTCATCCCAACGAGACCATATCCTGAAACTATTTGAAGGCACTTCATGGTATATTTCCAGAGATTGGAATGTTTAAATTCTCTATTGTATGTTGCTTTTGTGATGTAGACTTGATTACTACTCTTATATTGCTATATTCTGCTAACTGAATTGTGGAACCTGATTTTTTCTTGTTGTTTTATTGCCTGAGGTTTTTCGTACTGTAGAAGTATGGACCTGTCTAAAGATTCAACTACCTTGAGGACATGGTCGATGTCCCAACTAGGATACCCCTTCTCCTCAAATTTTTTGACCAGTTGTATGCTCTGAATATGGAATTAGTGTGATTCTGAGCAGTTTCTCCTCATATGTCTGAACTGGCCCAGTGGTATGCTCTTCAGCCAATTGATATAATGGTTGCTATCTGCGAGTATGTAACTGTTTACATCTACCGGTTTGTTGAAGGTTTTAATGTGTATGGTATTGTCTTTGATGGGAGTAGACTGGTGACACTAGACAGGCTGTTACATTTTTTTGCAAAGTTTCTTTGGAAAAAAAACTATTGATGGATGGTTTGTATGGAGCGATGACCAACCAGCTGCTTACATACCTCTTGAATGGAGCGTAACAATACACACAACTGAAAATTATATCAGAAGATAAACTGGTGAGGAAAAGAAATATAAAAATTAACTTTTATTACAAAATTGTTTAAAACAGTGAAAACATAAATTCACTGACAAAGTGCCGTATCATAAAATCACACGATGAAACACACCAAATAGAATGTAGTCAGCAGCAGGGCTATGGGTATGGAATGTGCACAATGGTGATATACCGCACTAACACTTACCCTACTATCACCCTTGACGCTAAAATCTATCACTAAATGGTTCCCTGCCTAACAAAGTTCCCCAGCAGGAACGTAAACTAATCTGGGCTATTGCACCCTTAAATCACCCTATTCCAAAATGGTCGCAGTATTTATATTTAGATCTGCTGTACAGAACCTCTTGAATGGGCCTGATCCTTATCAGCCTAAGAGGCTGACATATACCATTTAGAATAGGCACTTATAGCTACAGAATGTGTAATCCCTTTGAAAGAATAGGCTAGATATACAGGACCTGATCCATCTGACTAGTGTAGATTTTGAGGCTGCTTTGAGATAAGACATAAAGAGGGCAAAACCAACTCCTTGATATGAAAGGATGACACCACTTTTGGCAGAAATCTTGAGTTTGATACCAGCACTACTTTATCAGGGTAACAATTTAGGAAAAGCTAAGGAAAGCTAGGAAATGATCTACTGCAGTTTTGAAATTACTAGTAATCACTACCAGGAAAGCTACTTTAAATGACAGCAAAATTTCCTGAAGAGGCTCAAAAGGAGGTTCTGATAGTAACTCTAACCACTAGCCTAATCCTGGACATGGCCTGAACAAACCTAGAAACGTACTGATTATTGGCTAGATTAAAATCAAGGAGGGCCCCCAGAGCTGAAATTTGCACCTTAAATGTAAACCTGTCTGCAAGAAATTTAAGACGGAGGACACCAAAGTATGAGTTTTGCTTCACTGTCAACACCAGAACACATATTTAAACCACATTTTATATTATGTCTTCCTACTATTATCCTTCCTGTGCTGATGCGTGGGCACACTATAAGGAAGCCATGACTTAGCATCTGCCGGGATAGCTGCTTTCCTGTACCAGCAGGTAGAGGGCCACTTCAGTGGAGGTAGGCACCTCGGGAGCAACTGCGTTCTGATCCTTAGACAGGAAAAGGAAAGAAGACACCGAAGCCTGAAGGGAACAGTCCTTATATATATATATACGAGTGTCTTCTTTCTTATTCCGGTCTCACTCAACTAGGATGGATTACCCATTGCAAATAAAATGTCCCTATCCTGAAAGCGGGAACTGCAACCACAATGGAAAGAGCTCCAAGTTCTGAGTTAGACCAAATGATCGCCAAGAGGAAGACCAAGACACAATGCACCAGTCTCAATTCCACACCACCCAAAGCATTATTGAGCAGGGGAAATTCGTTGTTAGAACTTTGAGGGGCAGGCAAAATACTAATTCCATTAAAATCATCTACAAAGGAATCCCAAATTCCTGATTCATACTTTTCAGTAGACAAATAAATCCAATCCCTTGGACCCAATATACCAGCTGTGGCATAGAAAAAAAATATTCAGCAGATAGAGGAGGTCATCCACAACCGCTGCCATACTGGTGCCTGCAACAATAAACCATTGAAGGAGGCTGTTAAATGTCCAGATAATTGAAAATGTTTGTTGTTGCTGTCAGGAGTCCTTCTTCGGCATGATCGCAATCTGCTACAACGATCATGCCTGTGTGTCCTGTTGTTGGGGTACCACGATGTGATTGCACACTTCCTGTGTTGCAATCGTGTCTCTGCCTCCAACCCTGCAGACCATCATGTTGGGTGGCTCGCCTCTCTCTTTTCTTTCCATTGGCCCACGTTCCCTTATAGTCTGCCCATGTTGTCTGCACAGCACGGATTATAGTTTCACTTTTGTGCCTGTCCTGCTGGCTTCCCCTTGCCTAGTGCCTTGCTCCAGCTTCCTAGCGCTCCCTAGCATTCCAGCTCTCTGCCCTTCACTTTTCTCCCCTTCTGCCCTCCATTCTCCTGTCCCCTCCTGTCATCTCCCTAATCTTACTCCAGCCTTACTTCTCATATCTCTTCTGCCATTCATTTCCCAGGTCTCCAGCTCAGTTTCTACTCTCTCCTCTCTTCTGCCACTCTTACCCTGTTCTTCAGCTCTGACTTTTATCTTTACTCCCCACTGCCATTTGTTATACAGGTCTCCCCTCCAGCCTCTCTTATCTGTTCATTTTTTTTTGTATATTCTCAGTCTATCACTCAGCCTATCCTTCTCCCTCTCACTCCTTCTTTCCATCTCACTATCTTTTCCTCTTTTCTTTTTGTGTGTTCCTGGTTGGTAAGTCTAGTTTGTCTGTGCCTACAGTTTTGCGTCCAGGCTTATGTTTTCTGTCCTGTGTGTCTGGTTAGTCTGTGCCCAGTGTTTATGTCGGGGCTCCCTGTTACCCTAGTGGAGGTTTAGTTGGGGACTCCGTCCCCCAAATTCCCACTCTGCTTAGGCAGAAGTCCATTAAAGTTGCACCATATTTTATGGATTTTAAGGTAAAAATTATAATAATACTTATATATTTGCAAAGTTGTGCTGACTGACTGGGAACAAATTTTTTTTTGTCCAATGTTTTTTACTATATGAATCTTGTATACAGTCAGGCACTAAATGTTATATTACTTACTTAACTTTAGTGCTGGTATTGGACCTTGGTGGTTCAGTGGATGTTTATATTTATTACAAACAAAATTGTCTGTATTAAGAAAGACACTGTGGGCTCCATTTGCTATTATTATAGCTGGGGGCGATAATACAGTTGTCAAGGCTTGCAGAATGGCCTGACAACATTGTCCCCAGCATTTAAGAATACTTACCTCTGCAATGTCCTTCGATGATCTGTGAGATGCGCATGCCCAGTATAATATTGCTGAAAATTTTGAAAATGGATATCAGCATTAATAGATTTGCCAAGAGAAATGTTCAAATTT
This sequence comes from Platyplectrum ornatum, assembly GCA_016617825.1. Classification (NCBI taxonomy): domain Eukaryota; kingdom Metazoa; phylum Chordata; class Amphibia; order Anura; family Limnodynastidae; genus Platyplectrum; species Platyplectrum ornatum. The sequence continues at coordinate 52,510 of JABWIB010000304.1, forward strand.
TGAGAGTCTCCAGGACATTGTAGGAGAATGAGTAGGAGTACTGATCCAGATTTTGACCACATTTCTTTTATGACTTCACTTTTGAATAATTTAAAATTCCATCTCTTACCTTAGCTCTGTCAGCAAACTGACATATTATTGATTTGCTAGTTTGGAAAATATTGAGTGGATGCTTGTTAGCATGAACACTTTTAAGAGCTTGTCATTTAAAACACAACAAGCTTCTTCATGAGAACACTAAACATATGCACCAGGTTTCTGGATTTTCACATCTGTATTAAGACTATGGTATCAATCCTCAAAAGTAATTTACAGAAGGAAGTATTTCAAATGAAAGGAGAAAAGCTTACTCATATTCTACAGATTAAAAATGTAAATAAAGAAGATGGAAATGCCTATATTTGCATTTCAGGTATGTACTGCATTCATGCTTTTTAGGCACAATATTTGAAGATTTATTTTTATATTAATTTCTCATGTCACCATAATCTTTATGTGTTAGGAACATTATTTTATAACTTGAAAGAATATAGATATTTTACCTTGTAATATAGTGAGCACATAGATGAGCAAGTATTTGAAGCTACAATATGTGAGAAATATATTTAATCATATAGAGACCTATAAGATATGCACATGGTAAAATTAAAATGATTTGCTGTTGTTCTATGATGTCTACACTTCGGAGATGAATCATTTTTTATTACTTTAGGTTTCATATTTTTTTAGCATTGCATTTTTACATTTTGTGGTAGATATTGTGGTACTAACAAGAGGTGTATAAACAAAAGGATCACATTTACCTTCCGTTATGTATATTATTATTACTAATATTATTATTTACTTGGTAGCAAGATAACAGGAGACATCACAAAAAAGACAATACATTTGTCTGCTTAAGTATACCAAATTATCCAATGCAGAATAACCTTTGTTAGTGTCAAACCAAAAGCATTTTTTAGCTAACTGAGCATGAAGCTCAGCTGAACTGAGCATGAAGTGACTAAAACCTTGTTTGGTTTTGATTGTGTAGGATTTTATTGTAGTTGTAGAGAGGGCAAACACGACTGTGTCTGTACTTCCTATTTAAAGAGTTTATAAGTGACAGTTCCTCTAATTATAGGGTTGTAGAGGTGAAATGATAGCTGTGAGATGCTATGAAGGAATGTTTGAACATAGATATGGAAATTAGTGTTCTATTTTGAGAGTTGTGAGTGTAGTGTCATTTGTTTCTTTAAGTTAAATGGATTTTAGTATCACCATAGAAAACATTTACTGCTAAATGTGATAGTAGATAATGGTTGCCTAAACTGATGCTTTAGTTTTCTTTCACTCTAGTTTTAATGAATAATGCTATCCAATAGTTAAATATATAGTAAAACATATTTGTGTTTGTGTTTAAGTATATAACAATTTAATTTGTCATAGTTCATATACAATTCACATTAACTATTTGTTATTACAGTGTCTTCCTCAAATGATGTCTGCCTAACATGGTTAATAGTGATAGATGAGAAAATGGTTTTAAATTATGAATCAAGACAAACATGTTTTTTAAAGGATTTGACACTAATTGATGGGATAGATCATTCACAGGTAAGTGTTTCAGATAATTAAAACCTTTAAAATAATATAGAACAGTCCAGGGCTCGAAGTGGGGGGGTATACGGGGGTATGACATACCAGCACTTCTCTCACTGTTGTAATAAAAAAATGTAAAATCTCCATTGACTTCCATTATATCCTGTGTTTTCATACCCCCACTTCTGAATGTCCATACCACCACTTCTAAATTTCCACTTCGACCACTGGAACAGTCTAAATCATTAGTATTATGTATAGGTTGATATATAAGTTATGTAAATTCAAATATATAATAAGCCACATGCACAAGCTCAAGGTACAGATGGAAGGTACAGAAGTGAGCTTATAGAATGCCAACTTGACTTCACTGCCATTCTGCAACCTGGCTTGGGAAACAGACATTTGTGCGAAATATTTTAAAACCTGAGATAATTTTCTCAAAAATTTAATCTGTTAAATTCCAGGCACTCGGCTGGAGATAGACTGGTAATATTCAGTCGCCATAAAATGAATGGCACATTCATTTTTGCAGCCCAGAAATGGCATGAAACCTAGCTGTAATAAGCTCCTTTTTCCCATTTAACCTGTTCATAGAGTGTCAGGAGGTTTGTGTGGTCCAGCCTAAATAATTGCACTACCTGCTGATCAGACAGGGAGGCCAAGTCCAAGCATATGAAAAAGCTATGCACTGCATGAGGTATCCACACCTGGGGGTATATTTACTAAGCGGCGAGAATGCAGTGAGATTGAAAAGTGGGGATGTTGCCCTTAGCAACCAAGTGTAAAATGAAACAGAGAGCTTGAATCTGATTGGCTGCTATGGGCAACATCCCCACTTTCCANTCTCACTGCAATCTCGTCATTTAGTAAATATACCCCATTTTCTTTACAAGTCAGTTCTCTCACTAACTGCTTAAGAGATGCTCCTTGTAATGGATTTAAAGTGTCCCCACTTCTATTCAAACATGCAGATAACTCCATTCCAGTTAACATCTGCTAGATTGAAATTTCCTTCCTCTTTTCTCATTTCCCACCCTCCTTTCCCCTCTCAACAATAATTGAAAAACCCCATGCTTTTTTCCTATGTTCTCCCTCTTTTCTCATTACTCATTTATTTAGTTGAGTGTCCCTTTCAAATGCAACACTATTGTATTACCGTACTATCAAGACCTCTACTGGCCTACTTGTGTTTATCTGCTGTTCTGTACACTGTACAAGTTATGTACCAAATGTAATGGTTTGAAAATAAAACATTTAAAAAAAATAATAAAATATCCCATGGTTATTACTTCCCCTTTCAATGCCATCTTATTCATGTTCTGCAATAGTATGCTGTCTAATTACTCTTCCTGTTCTATATAACCCCAGTATCCAGAATAACTACCTGGGTTTTTACGGTCACCCAAAGTCATTCAGTTTTATCCTCGGTACTGTTTATTAGAGTTCATTTATTCTTCCAATTTTTCCGGCCCTACCTTTCCTAAATATTTTATTTCTCTGTATGACTAAGTGCCAGTCTTTATTGTCATTGCACCATGACTCTGTTATGCCCATAATGTTTAGGTTATCTCTTCTCATTATTGCCATTATTTCCTGGAGTTTATTTCCTAAGCTCCTAGCATTTGCACACATAACCCTGAGAAGTTGTGTTAGTAATGTTTTATTATTAGTTTTATGGCTAGGTATTTTTAGTTTGCCATTCCCTATGATTTTAATTGATGAGGATGTACAACCAGTCATAAATTCCTGACTACACAAAACTTCATTGTGTAGGGGAGCAGTAGCTTGTTTTACTTTTTATTTCTCTGCCTCTCCTAGTTTAAATGATTTCTAATGAAGCTAATCTGAGCTGTTCTACCTACATCAAATATGTGTAGAGCCACAAATTCAGAAAAAGTACTTGCTACCTGCTTAAGTGCACTACCCAACTTTTAAAATTCTAGAAAACTAGCACTGGCCAGATCATTTGTACCTAGGTGGACAATAACATCTACCTCTCCTTCCTTGCATGCTGCATTTGTAGTATTTATAATGCATTTTTGTATTACGCAGATGTCACAGTCTGTCCCTTTAAGCTGCATGTCTGGTCTGCATATTCTGAAGTTCTCCCTAGAGGCTGCTGTTCACATCTCATGGACAGCACCTGGAACCTGCACTTTACCAGAAGCCCATGCTGCTTCATCAATTGTCTTTTGGACTCACTGAGCAGACCGGGACACTGCTAATCTGTTATTACCATTTGGACTCTAGTGTCTACTTGCTCTCCTAGCTCCTGAATTCCCTGTATTTGTTTCCCTTGTTTGCTGTTTTCCATGTACTTTAGTGTGTTCAGTCTTGTCAGATATCCTTGTTCTTGCGCATTTTGCCTCTGTTCATTTATTGCCTGTGTTCATTGCCTGGTTCTCCCTGTATTTCTGTCTTGTTTATTTGTGTTACTATTGCTTCCACTTGTATTTGTGTCTACTCTTCTCGTTTATTTCTGTTCTCTGTGGCTTTCCTCTTATGGTTTCTATCTTTCCTCTGTGGTTGTTACAGCCTAAAACTCACACCTCCTTTTTACAGTCGTACCTGCTTCCAGATTTGGATATAGCAGAGATCCATTAACCCCTATAAAGCTTTCTTTTCCAATAGTCTCTTACATGCTACTGATATAGCACAGATATTAACACTATTCACCACCTACTACTTTTAAAATTTTAATTTAGTTTAGTTTAGTTATATCCCTTTTCAATAAATAGATATTTAATCTGCAAAATTTGTTCTAAGAATATTAATATTAGAACAAATCCTACATACTCTCTGAAATTGTCCATTTGGGATGCTTTTGAGCCATTGATTGTGATGGTTACTCGTATGGGGGAGTTGGAATCTAATTTTATAGAGGTTGTGCATCTGAATTTGTCCCTCTTCAATATAAATACAGAGTCTAAAAAGTTTATTTGTTGCTTACTATAGTTAAAAGTAAGTTTGATATTCAGATCTTTGTTGAGTTCTTCACAGAATTTATTTAGTTATTTTATTTGCCTCTGCCATATAAAAATGACATCATTGATGAATCTGTACCAACTAATGACATTGAGTGGTAGTGTGATACCACTCTCAGTAAGAACTCTGCTAGATGAGATATCTGTACAAATAATAGAAAATAGTTAACCCTTTGCGCTCAACGGTTGCCGGTCAGTACTGCACAGTAAGGGAATCACCCGTTTCCCTATGAAAAGCTATATGAACAATAAAAAGTGTAGATCTGACCTGGCGCCTCAAGAGTCCCAGTTGTAAAGTCCCGTAACAGTCTCCAGTCCTCCACACAAATCCACGTATTCCCTCTGAGACTTGTACCGAGGTTGCTGTCCCCTGGTGCCTCCAAACGTAATTCCAGATAGGAGAAAGAGATATATATAGTGAAGCCCGTAAGAATACACTTTCCAAAAGGTATTGCTCCTACTCACTCTGTCTTTTCTTGTTACAGTGCCCGTCTCAACCTTCCGGTGCAATCAGCGTGCAGTGTTTCTCCGGTGGCGCCCACTGATGACGTCTGCCGTTCCCGTTCTCCGGTATCAGAGCCTCGGTCGCATATCCCCCGGATTGCTCCACTTTCTCTTGTTCTAGTGTTGTATAATATATATATATGATTTGATGATCGTGGTTGAGGCGATTGTCCCACAGTGATTTTCAGTCACATGTTACATTGAGGGATCCTGTGTAAATCCTACTGGATGGACCAGCAGCAGATGGACAACTGGGATCATTAACATTGATCAGACTGGACATTGCCTTGTCAACTTTAACAACCGGGGGGCTCTCTGAACACAGCACTCAACTTGCAGAATTGCCTACCGGGGAGAGTTTTGTTGCGCCAACAAAACAGGGGAGACCTATGAATAAGGTCAAGGTCGCTGCCTTGTATTCATAAAACAGCTCAAATAAATTCAACTGGAAACTCTGGTAGGATTAATTGACACATTCAGATACACAGACGCGGTGAGGCAGGAAGCCGCTGTGAACTACACCGGACGGCTGTGGGGAACGAGGACGGACCGACCGATATTATACAACACTAGAACAAGAGAAAGTGGAGCAATCCGGGGGATATGCGACCGAGGCTCTGATACCGGAGAACGGGAACGGCAGATGTCATCAGTGGGCGCCACCGGAGAAACACTGCACGCTGATTGCACCGGAAGGTTGAGACGGGCACTGTAACAAGAATAGACAGAGTGAGTAGGAGCAATACCTTTTGGAAAGTGTATTCTTACGGGCTTCACTATATATATCTCTTTCTCCTATCTGGAATTACGTTTGGAGGCACCAGGGGACAGCAACCTCGGTACAAGTCTCAGAGGGAATACGTGGATTTGTGTGGAGGACTGGAGACTGTTACGGGACTTTATAACTGGGACTCTTGAGGCGCCAGGTCAGATCTACACTTTTTATTGTTCAGATGAGATATCTGGTTTTTACTTTGTTACAATGTATTGGGGTGAAGGAGAGGTAATAATGTCATTAAGTGTTTATTATAGGCTAACTAGCTAGAAGGTGCAAGATCTGGCGCCTACCTGTCTGTTTGTCATGCATATTTCACAGGCATAGTGTTCATTCCCCTATGGGTGCTACCCAATACCGTTTAGGGGGAGGCATCTGGCATGCCCACGGGACAAGCTGTACGCCCGTATAGCCTGTGTCTGTAGCTGAGGAACCCATCCAGAGCAAACCACCCTTCGATGACAATGGCTGGTTGAAGCCACGATTGAAGAGTTGCAGTGGCCGGGCAATGTATGGAGAAAACCACCCAGGGATCCCAACAGGAAGAAGGGAAGAGCGCTCGGCTTGCTACCAAGCTAAGTGGCTGGCTAGACTTGCTAAGAGCGTGGCACAGAAGAAAGCGTCGGTCAGGGATGACAATAGTTGGTACTCCCGAGGCCCTGCTATAGTTCACTGTCCCACCGAGAACTGGGAGGAGGAAGATGACAGCGAATATGCCTGTATCAGTGGTCCGGACAAAAGTTCCCAGTCCAAGCTGGGAACCAGACATTGTCACCCTGGGGAGTCTGGGAACACCCACAGCGAATGTGACTTGACGAAGATGGGACGTGACCCGCCCATGGCTACCAAACCGCAGCTGCAGTTTGACTTCCCCATATGGTACAACTATGCCACAGCAAGAAGGAAGCATTGCCAAACACCACAACCGCTTCCATCTGAATCATCCCATCCCAAGGCCAAACCATCGTGCAGGGTCAACATCTTCCCCAAAATTACGGGGAAGATGTGCCATTCCCCTTCATCCCACCTGGTGGTTTGGGTAAAGCGATACTCAAGCTACACCAGCAGTATTCCCCATGAGCTCCATTGCTTTAGTCATAACTGCTGAAAGACCTTTGCCTAAATTTACTAAGCTACACGAATGGACAAGATGTTGATAGCAACCAATCAGATTCTAACTTTCAATTTAATTTTACATACTGGAGAATGTAAACTAAAATCTGATTGGTTGCTATGGGCAAATTCTACGCTTGTCTATTCCTGCAGTTTAATAAATATAACCCTTTTTCTCTAATGTTTTGTGTTTTGTCTGTTGATAATTGCAATTATGTGTCATGTTGATTTGATGTGCCCAGAGAAGTAGTTGTAATGTAATTGATGACTCTAAACTCCAAAATGTATTTTGATTTATTAAGGAAACTCCACTCCTTAATAAATCGTATTCTTCAAACCCTGTCTCCTAATTGGGCTAGGGAGGGAATGGTAAGTGGGTAATGGTTGCAGGGCGGGTCTCCCTGCCCTCCCCTCCTGCCCCGGTTTTGGTCGATGCCAGGTTGGGGTTGGGCTAGGCGTGATAGTAAGAGTCACGCTCTACATTATTCCAAATGTAACCCAGGCTCATCTGTTGATAAAAGCTATGTGGGCACTTCTGAGGTTCCCGCCCGGGCAAGGGGTGTCACAGAAGTACCCCTTCCTTCCAGACCCGTGTCCGCTCCCATTACGCCATAAATAAATTGGCATAGCAGGGAGCGAACCGGGTCCCCCACAAAGGCTGAGAGATATGACATAATTGACTCCAGGCGTCCTGGGGGGTTATTGTCATCTTTGTGGGTTTTTAGAAGAATATTAGTATTGGTTTCTGGTATATTGTTTTTTGGTACATTTTCAATAATGATAAAATTCTGTTCCTGTTCTGTAATTTTTTTATTTATTTATATATTTCTTAATCAACCGTATTAAGAAATCCTAAAAAACTTCAGTACTTCCCAAGCGCTAATATCTCTTATGTCGGTATTCTGTTCTCTCTTCTGTTTTTTTTTACTCCTCCTCCTATCCCTATGATGATGATAATTTTTCTTATACTCCACTTGTCTATGATCACGATCCCTATAATCTCATATATTCCCCATATTCCTCCTTATCATGTTCTTTGTCTCTGCTTCTATACTGCTCTTCATAGGACCGCTCACTTCTTGGGAGTGGTGGGCTTTCAAACCTCTCCCTTCGTGGGGGGCGGACTTTCATAGCTTCTCTCATTATAATTGCTCTTATTTTTACCAGAATTATATTCCCTATAACCCTTTTCTTTCTCTTTGGTATATTTCTCATCATAATACCCTCGAGATTCCTTATGTAAGTAATGTTTGCTTTTCTTTATATTATTTGGTTCTCTTTTTATGGCGGTACCATCCTGTGTAACAGTCTGTTTTTCCTCCTTCTATACTCCTTTTTCAATCACTGTTTATAGTCATCTGTATCCCTGACATAATTTTGGTTTTTATTTTCAATGATGTCTTCCTCCTTCCTCTAGCCCAGTGGTTCCCAAACTTTCTCAGTCGAGGCACCCTTAGGATCTCCATAATTTTTCAAGGCACCCCTAAGACATAATAATTTCTAATTTTTAAGTTTTTGAGTCAGAATAGTGTAATAACTATTTAAGTAAAGACAGAAATGCTTCAGAAATGCTTCAGGTAGGAGTTTATCTCCTATACAAGATGTAAAATTGTGCTTCTAGGTAACACTATCAACATAGCACCAGGGTCGCGGCACCCCAGGGAGCCTAGGCACACAGTTTGGGAATCACTGCTATAGCCCTTATTTCAGTAAATGGGGAAAATAGGATGTGTATTGTGTTGATATCCCCTTGTAACCTCCTCAAGTCTTTTTTTTCATTGTTACACAATCAATATCATAAGGGAAATGGAGCAGGTATCTAATATGTGATACCACTCCTGCATAAACTCTCTAAGTTCATGGTCAGAGGTGGGAGGTTTAAATAATCTCAAGCCTAAGTCTAATTTCCATCATGCTCCTGATTCTTTAGAGGAGTTTCTCAATTTTCCTTACTACACCTTCCAAATCCTTGTTTATCTGGACTATCCCTTGACACATTATACAACAGCTGCTATGGACCTTTACTGAGTAGAAAACCCAGAGTAAAAACACAATCTATAGCAGGCTCTCTTATTCCAAGGTATACTAGAAAAAGGCATGAAGAACATACAAAAAGAAGGAAGGAAAAAAGAAAAATCGTTTGGCATACTAATCAAGAGAGGAAATATGTGAGTTTGATGCTATATGTGATTTTCTTTTTGAGATCACAATAAACAACGAAGAAAAACTCTGGAAGAAAACTGAAGGGGAATTTAGAACCTTTTGCATAAATTGTGGGGGCTGTATCATCGTGTGGGAGGTATTTTCTTCAGAGGTTTCAAATATTTTGAAATTGACCTTATCTAATTGTTAAAGCGCTTGGACTGAGATGGTGAACATTTTTTTGCTTGTTAGGGGTAAGAGTAGAAACCCTGGTCATAGACATCTGAGCAGCTGATCAACTTTGCCATTTTCAGCCCCAAGAGGAGTTCCCAGTGTCTCAGCCCCAGGAGGAGTTCCCAGTGTCTCAGCCCCAGGAGGGGGTTCCAGTGTATCAACATCAAGAGGGAGTCCCAGTTTCTCAGCCCCAGGAGGGGTTTCCAGTGTCTCAGCCCTAAGAGGGGCTACGCGTTCCTCACCCCTAATGAGGGGCTTCCAGTATTGTGTTCCCAGAAACTTCTGCTTCCAGTGTCGGGGTACATGACCCAGAGGCTACATTTGAGGTGCATGCCTCAGGTACCCCAGTTGCCAAAGACGAGCTCCCATGCCCTTTTGCCTCCAATAATGGGCTTCTGAATAATTTTGCTTCCAGTGTTGGTGCGCTCCCCCAGGGGTGACAGTTGAAGTGCGTACCTCAGGTACCCCAATAGTTACTAATCTGAGTACCACAAAGCTGGTCGCTAACCCAAACGCTCCTGTAATTGCTCCTAGTTCTCCTGACTGCCTGCCAATTCCATGTCGTCTGAGCCACCTGTCAAGTCCATGTCTCCTGAGCTGCCTGCCGAGCCCATGTGTCTTGAGAAGCCTGCCCTAGCCTCCAGGCATGAGGTCCTTTCTGCCCTTGCCACCAGGCATAAGGTTCCATCTGCCCTTGCCTCTGGGCATGAGGTCTCACCATTGCCAGAGCCTACTGTCCAATATCCAGAGCCTACCACCCTTGGTCTTGTTTCTTGTCCTCCACTCCAGAGTCTACTTCATCCTCCCCTCCAGAGTCCACTTCATCCTCCGCTCCAGAGTCCACTTCATCCTCTGCTCCAGAGTCCACTTTGTCCCCTCCACTCCAGATTACACTTTGTCATCCGCTCCAGATTCCACTTTGTCCTTTGTTCCAGAGTCCACTTCGTCCTCCGTTCCAAGTTCACTTCGCCCTCCCTGCCATCTAGTCAGGTCTTTTTCTTCCTACACCATTTTGAGAGAAGAGTCTTGGAATGGGCTTTTCCTCTGCTGGAGGCTCAACATATACTGCTTAATGACTTCAAGCCCTTTGTAACTCTTGCCTTCCAAACGTTTGGCCCTGAGTTGTCTGTCATGTACCTAACACTAGGTGTTCTGAGTCTGAAAATGCTGAGTTGTCTTCTGTGTCTCTGCCTTCTGTCAGAGTTCACAATATTCCAGAGATTGAACTTTCCACATGATACACCCAAATTATTCCCTCAGTAACCTACAGTAGGTCCTCTAGGAGTAAAGCAATGATAAAAAGTCTACATGCCTCTCCAGAATGGATCCCTACCCATCTTCCACCCATCTGCTTCTCCGTTTCATTTGGTTCTATGGTAAGCGCTCAGGTTTTTCTATGGGGATTATTTTGTGTGTGAGAAGTGGCAGCCCCTGTTCTCCGTAGTGTCCCAATAGCACTACAGTTGCATAATTTTTGTATTTAAGGGATGGGGATAGAAGTGTTGGCGCTAACTTCTAGAGATTGGGGAGAAGGATGAGTATCAAGATGTAAGTGTAATTGTGGTGGTTTTGGTGAGTTAGGTCAGGTGTATGTTGAGAATAAGTGATATAGCTCTTTTTTGATATATAAGATATATTGGATCACTTTTGGTAGAAATGGTTACACTTCAGCTTTGGAGTAGTGGAGGTAGCAGCTCGCCGGTCAGTGGTGTGTATGGTGATTTAACTCTTGTTGCTCTATTCGGATTGTTCTTGATAGTAGTATCACCAGTACATGTGGATAAAACAAATGTGGATGTATGGTGAAGTACGTTTGTGCTGTGCTGGTGTGGTGTCACAAAATTGCACTCACAGTTGGAATTCTTGCCTGATTGCTGAACTTGTCTGTGCCAGGTTGATGTCTCACTCTGTCGGTGTTGTTTGGTTGTGTCCAGAGGTCGGTTAGTAGGAGCCGAGTGGAGGAAGGTGTAGGGAAAAAAGGAAACAGGAAAATGCAGATTGTACGTCAGGGAAGGTTAACGTGGGGCAGGGGGATAAATCTACTCACCCTTTACCCACTTGTATAGTGTGCCTTCTGGTGTTGACAAATGCTTGGGCGCTTCATTGGTCTGCTGGTTGAGCCAGTGGTGCGACAGGGCTCTCTGGTCCAGTTGTTCCTTCCAGTATGCCTTGCTGTCTATCTCTTCCTGTTCCGTCTCCCGTTGCTGGGCGCCTCTGCGATCCTCCACTTTTGTAGTATTTTGCAGAAAATTCTGGTTTTGCTGTTATTTTGCGTGGTAAAGTAAATCTTCTTTTTCTGGGATTGTCTGTGATGTTTGTATCTCGTTGTTTTTTGTATGTTAACAGTGTCTTTCTATTTATTCTGCTTTGTGTAAGACTTCTGTAATCTTTGTTTGGTCATGTTGTTTGTCTAAAAACTGTGATTTCATAAGGGTTTTGATTGCTGCTTTTACTGTTTTGTTGAGGTTTGGTGGTTTGGTATGGTATTTGATTCATCCCCCTACACCACGTTAACCTTCCCTGACGTACTCCACGATCCGCATTTCCCTGTCCCCTTTTTTCCCTACACCTTCCTCCATTCTGCTCATACACACCAACCTGTGGACACCACCTGGCTGAGACAACCAAACAACACTGACAGAGAGAGACATCAACCTGGCACAGACCAGTTCAGCAATCAGGCAAGAATTCCAATTGTGAGTGCAATCTTGTGACACCACACCAACACAGCACAAACGTACTTCACCATACATCCACATTTTGTTTTATCCACATGAACTAGTGATATTACTCAGTGGTCGAACTGGAAATTTAAAAGTGGGGGTATGAACATTCAGAAGTGACGGTATGGAAACACTGAATATAATAGAAGTCAATGGAGATATGTAGTATTTCAATTACATCAGTGGGAGAAGTGCCGGTATGGCATACCCCTATATACACCCCCACTTCGAGCCCTGATATTACTATCAAAAACCATCCCAATAGAGCAACGAGAATGAAATCACCCTACACACCACTGATCGCCGAGCTGCTACCTCCACTACCCCGAAGCTGAAGTGTAACCATTTTTACCAATAAAAGTGATCCAATATATCTTAAATACCAAAAAAAAGCTATATCACTTATCCTCAACATACGCAATCACCTGACTTAACTCACCAAAACCACCACGATTACACTTACATCTTGATACTGATCCTTCTCCCCAATCTGTAGAAGTTAGCGCCAACACTGCTATCCCCATCTCTCATATACAAAAATGCTGCTCCTCCGTTTTAGATGTTATCGATGAGACATATGGTACATACCTGGGTTGGACTAGGTCAAAGTATCCCCCCAGTATTCAATTCGGGCATCAGGAGGCTTTTGGACTGTTGGACTCACTGAGCATACCTGTACACGTCTATTCTGGTATTACCATCAAGACTCTAGATTTTCCTTGCTCTCCTCCTGCATTCCCTGTATTTGTTTCCCTCGTTTGCTGTTTTCCAGGTACACTAGTGTGTTTAGTATTGTCAGTTAGAATTGTTGCCTTTGTCTTTTTGCCTCTATTCATTTATTGCCTGTGTCCATTGTCTGGTTCCTTCTGGTTTTGATATCAGAGTACCCTCAGAGCGTTACAGTGGAGTTATAGCTCCCACCAAACACCTTACCTGATTCTTACCCAAAGTTCTGTTCTCCAAATTAATAGCCCTGACATTAGAGTCCCCTACATGAGTCTTTCTTGTGGATTCCATATTCCTGCTTTCAGAGTCACCACCATTCCTCATGTTCTGCATTACCCGATGATCTGCACTCCAGTCCTTCAAGTACAGCAAATGAGTTTAGCAAAGGCACAGTGTGTGCAATGTGTCCTTGCGCAACTGGGACCTTCTTCTCTTAATACCTACTGTATTTAGTACGCCTCCTGGGGGTTCATCTGTCTGATTGCATACCCGACTGCAAGATTGCATATATAAAAGACAGAAGGGTCTAGCAGGGAATGCGCCCTCCTGTTCTGTCCTCCATTTGCAAAGAAGATGGTGCAAGTGTAAAGAATAGGTCATTTACTATGGGAAATGCTTTCAAAGTGTAAAATAAAGATTTATTTAATAAATCATATTGTTTTAAAATTTTTGTTTGGTTTGGTTTGTTTGGTAGGTTTTTATTTTTTTTATACTATGTTAAAAAAATATTGCTGGGAAACCAAGCTTAAAAAAACTCACTCACATTATTTACTATCATAGCATAGTAGCGGCAAACTTTTTATCCATGAACACAAACTAACTGGGCTGAAAGCGCAGAGGATATGGCTACAGGCATAGAAAAGAGATATTCCTTCTCTCTTTGTGCTTTCCAGAGGTATGTGTTTCAGCAGTTACCACTACCATTCCCTAAAATTTGACCAGTTGTTTGCATAACCATGTGTATATTTTTCTGGATAAATCCAAACAGAAAAGTGAATGTAGAGGAATAATAGTCATTCCTCCAAATGAATTTCATTCACTTTGGTTTCAAAATTTACACCACTACAAGGACAAGCAGCAGTAGAAGTAGTAACAATAACAACAATAACACAACATAACATATTATGTCAAAAGAGCTCTTTAGAGATTAGTCAGTGTGTTAGCCAGACAAAATTAATTTAAAAAATTTAGAATGTTAAGGTTATGTTTCCCTGAAGATTTAATTGATTCCTTAAAATTGAATTTTATTATGCTGATGGGGATTTTGACTTGATTTTAGCCAATTGGGTGCTTTAAATTAATTTATTTTTCTTACCAATATTGAATGTAATAATATACTGTCAAGCAAAGTTCAAACTTAAATTTACCTAATGTACCTAATGTACAGATTAAGCATGAAAGTTGAGGGACTGATTCACAGTTGCACCTCATGTTTAGTTGGAGTAGCAGTGTAAGCTCTCATAGATGTAAGTCATAGGTTCAAGTAAAGTAAAAAAAAGAAATATTTATGTTGCATTTTAAATTAAATTTATTTAACAATGGTTTCATAATTTCTTATATATATATGCAAAAAAAACACCCACCTCTACATTCCGTATATGCTTGAAACTCTAGATTAGCTCCTATATAAAAAAACAAAGTATTTTTCCAGCAAATTATTACGTTTAATTTGCACTCCTCACATTACAGCATGGTTTTGTTCAGTTCTACTAGTTTTTTACCTTTATGTTTAGGGAAAAACAAGTGCAACTCTGAATTGGTTCCCTCTTAATATGCACAATTTGACTTTGTGTACTTAAAACATATTTATTTTATGCCTAGGAAAATGCTGTACTCACAATGCATTTTGATGTATATACCTTCACTTTGGAAGCCTACAGCACTGCATCAAAATATGCCTTCCTGCGTTGTCTCTGCAAGATGAGCAAGAAATATCTTCACCGGGAGCTTCAATGGGTTAATTTCGACCATGATTTTGTTGGAAAAAGTGACTCTTTTCTGGTACCAGATGAGGTTATGTTATCCATGACAATGTGCCTTCATGTTTTCAGTTGTGTTTTTGTATGCAGTTGCTTATGAATGACAGCTTACTTGCAGTTGCTTATGAATGTCAGCTTACATACTTTCATACTGTGTATTCTTTCTTGTCTGTTTTAAATAAAAAAAAAATCATTGGCTTATATTTGTTTATTTAAAGGTCTTGTCAACAGATTTTGTTATTTTTCATGTTTTTAAAAATTTAAGTTATTGAATATTCAAACATTTAGTCATATGTCAATTTAAACGTATTACACCTAAAATTTCTATGACAACAAACTTACACCATAAACCTTCCTTGATTTGGTTTGGCACAAATGTGCACATTTCAAATGAAGGGTTTAAACAGATGAACAATGACAGCAGGCCCATTCTGTGCACATGTTTGAGGGAAGAGTTTTGGAGGAGACAAATGCCAGTAGAAAGCCCAGCTGTGTGCAAGTGAACAATTGTCGATATGCTGGGTATCACTGTATCATATGATATATATGATATCACTGGTTATCATATGCACCTTAGACTATTGAGAATCATTGCAGAGTATTGCACTTCAGACCGCTGGACACCAAGTGGGATACTACACATCTCCCCCCACTATNGTTCCACTGCGCTTGGTCTTTATTGATTAAATGCTGGACTCTATTTGTCCAATTGTTCTGGGAATTTTCTGTACAGAGATATGCTCATACGAGTTAGGGGATGGAGTGGAGAGTGAACTCTCCTCTCTCTCCCCCTCTTGCGCATATTTACAGACCTGCATCCGAGTGCAGCTTGCACAGGTCTGGAACCCATCCAAAATGAGAAAAGTGTTCAAATTAGGGCTCAGTGTTCAAATCAGTGGGAAAAGCAGATAGAGACATAAATAAAGTCAAGGTATAATCTACTCCTGTTATGGAGTAGATTATAGTCTCTGGACAAAGTTGTTATACACGTTTCCAAATGTTCCAAAATTCTCTTTGTGGGAAAGCAACAAGGTATAACTCTTAAAATATAAGCAAAGTTTTATATGTCACAAAGTTGCTAGCGGTATTTAAACAGTTACTTAGATTTCTCCCTATTAACCCCTTTGGACCCTTCGCAGTATATATATGCGGTGCAGGGTGAGGGTCTTTAACACGAGCCGCCATACAAAATATCGATGGTGGCTTTCACTGTGAGTCAAGTCCGCCAGGGAGGTAGCCAACACTGTCCCATCAACCGAGTCCAGGGTAACTGACGCTGAGAGTAACTTTGACACCAATGAGATGGGGTGTGTCGAGACTGGAAATATCCACCCCTGCGGTATGAGAAGTGCTTTCTCCTACCTATTGTATGAACCAAAGAAAGCGTGGAACGAGCTGCAAATACCCCATCCCGCATGAGACCGTGGCCAGACTTGACGCCTCTCCAGAGCCAACCTTTTATGGACCCTCAGATCCAAACCCCCTTCATCCTGTGGTGTGGCCGAGGTAGAGCTATGGTTGACAAGTATTGCCTGTTTTGCCAACCCCCACCAAGGACCCTGCTTTCATGAAGTTGCAGCAAAGACTTTTATGTTGTTTATTAAAATCAGGAAATATTTGCCCATCTTACATCTCACATGTTATCTGTGAAAAATTCTGCACTGTTGTTTCCAAGAATTATGTAACGTGATTTGATTTAATATGGTACACAGTAAATGTCCTGCTGGGGATCTCCCTCTGGGAACCCCAGTCCTTTTAAAATAAATCGCGTTCATTTGCAAAAACTTAATTGGGCTAGGGAGGGAATGGAAAATTGGGTAACGGTTCGGGGTGGGTCTCCTCACCCTCCCCTCCATCATTGTGGTAGTGGTGGTTATTTGGGATCTCCCTTTTTTATATATTCTACTTACAAGACAAAGGATAAAACATGCTTTGTATGCAGACACTATTGCAAATTTATACAGTGTCTCCTTCATGCACTCTAGCAAATCCAACACGTTTCTCCTGTCTGTGCAGTATTTTTCAAACCTAATGCTACACATTGCTGCAGTTGTGTTAGGCAAGTTGTGCTAGGGTTTCTATAATATTTTTGCTCCTTCAATTAGGTTTGGCTATTTGCATGCCTATCATTATTTCCATGGATTGCATAGAGACCATTCATGATTTGTTTTAAATGTGCTGGGACTGTATGGACCATTTTCCCTTTTAAAATATTATTTTTGTGCCAACTTGGGCTGATCCAGAGTAGTGCATTGTGCATGAATTGGCTGTTTTGTTAATGTCTTTTTGCATTTCGCATACGTGCACATAGAAAAGTCGTCCGCTATTTTGGATCTAACCTCACGAGCAGTGCATAGAGAGAAGAGAATACTTTAAATATGAACTCAATCATAAGAACAAAAAGCTTTCACATATGTGATAATTGTGCTATATGTAGACTAAGGCCTAGAGCACCGAAAAAAATTGAGTATTTTCAATCCACAGCTACAGGAAAATCCTACAAAATATGATGAAGGTGGAAGAAGAGAACAATAATGCAGCATATTATTACGGTCCATAGGTTATGTGTAAATTTGTGTTTCTATTTTGTTATTTAGTAGTAATACTTCAACATCCAAATAATTGATCCTTTGTTGCTGTATATTATCTGTAAACCTGCTAGTGGTGTTGTTAGAATTCAGGTCCTGGAGAAGATTTATGAAGATATTGATGTCAGAATGACATAGTATGAACTAGTCATCAATGTAGCGACAATAAAATAAGTCTCCTTCCACAAATCATTGATCACTATACAGTTATTGTTCTTTATAACTGGACATGAATATGTTGGCGAATGCTGGGGCCGTACNTGAGCCCATGGCTTATCCTGTGAGTTGGAAAAAATGTTTCATTAAAATAAAAATAATTTCTTTTTAGAGTCAATTCTAATAATTGTATGGTAAAATTGACAGGAGGTCCAGTATATGCTGCATGTCCTGAGATATACTCTTTCGTGTAAAGATTACACACATCAATCGTGAGCAATTGTGATTAGATGAATTTTCTATGCAAGAACTGTGCATGTTGATAATTTCATCAGAAAATCTGTGGTATCTTTTATATATGATCTCGATGTTTGTACACAGGGCTAGAGTATATGATCCAGAAATAAGGCCACATTGTAATAGATGGAATTACGGGCCGATGTAATCAGTCTCCCCGGGTTTTTTTTGCGTCCTTATGGACCTGTGAAAGGGTATAAAATAATGGTTTTTCAGGAAATTTGATGTTCAATAAAGAGAAAATATCTTGGTCAATGTACTCACGCTCATCAAAACTTGTTCCAACTCCTTCCTAAAGGTCACTAATGGAAGTTTCTTATATACCTGTGTGTCTTGTAACTGTCGATTGGCTTCTGAGACATAATGAACAACAATAGCTCCGCCCTTGTCCGCTGAGCGGATTATTATTGTTTTATCATTTTGTAATGACTTTAGGGTCTTTATTTCTAGAGGACTTAAGTTGTGTCTAACGAAATATAGGCTAAAATCCCAGTAATACACATTCATTCAGGCTCCAGCATAGTAGGAAGTTTGCTTGTTTAATACTTTTGTTATAGCAAACTTCCTACTATGCTGGAGCCTGAATGAATGTGTATTACTGGGATTTTAGAGTATATTTCGTTAGATACAATTTAATGCAGTATGACAAATCACTTTTTTTTTTGGTTTGAATAATTTTTAAGCAAGGAACACTACTTTTATGTTTCTACACATCATTAGAATTAACGGCTCCAGAGTGACAGCTTTTGCTGATGTGCTGAGACACTTAACCCTAACTTAACCCATAACTATGCTTTCTTGTACTGGTTTTTCAGATGTACACATTACATACACATCTTGAGCAGCAGTAGTATATGCCGACATGTGGCATACGCTGCTACTATGAATGAAATAGCAGCCCATTCACTCTTTCCTGCATGGTGATTTCATTATGAGAATTCGTCATGACGATTTTACTGAAAATCATCAGTGTATATGTCAGTTTAGTGCAATATCACCTGACGAATACCTGTTTTTTCGTCAATGGATATCGTCAGCATCCGTCAGCCATTACATATCGTCAATACAAATCGTCATTTACTGAATACTATACATCACCAGTAATTGACGAATTTAGATCACTGATGAACGCTGACGAAAAGAAATCTCTGCAGAATTCGTCATTTAGTGAATTCCCTCCTAGGTCCGCCGTCTGCGGAACGTTCTTTCCCCTCTTCCCCTGGCCTCCCCTCCTAGTATGTCTGAAATGTTCTTTGTTTATATCTGTGTTTTTATATTTGTGCTTTTGTTCTTTAGGGAGTGGTTTCCTAATCTGATTTTTCATTTTTTTTTCTCTGTGCTAGTGGGTGGGGGTAATTACAATCATTGTAACACCTGCTAGCAGAGGGATTTAAGAAAGAGGTTACAAGCGACTTCTGGAGCTAGCAATTTCAGTGCATTTTTTTAAGAGCGTTAGAGAGTTAAAACCAGGCACGAGTGTAAGCCGGGAAGAAGCTAACACACGGTATTTATCAATAAAGGTAATAAATGATTAAATCAGCCTTCATAAGATGTGAGGGAGCAGGATTATGGATTTTACTCAGTGCATATCTTGCCATATGTATGCATGCTTGGAGCAAGGGCTCCAAGGTGCATACCGCTGTGACAGATTTGATCACATAGAAAGGATTATTAAACTAAAGCAGACCATTGCAACACTGAGGGATATCTATAATCTGGAACAGAGTCTGCAGCTCACAGTTGAGGCAGTGGGTGAGCTGGGTAAAGTGGAAGCAGGGGAAGAAGCAGAGTTGGGTAGCTGGGTAACAGTCAGGAAGAGAAGCAGAGGGAGGAAGAGGCAGGCAAATTCAGAGCTGAGCAATCCAAGCAGATTTGCCAGACTGGATAATTCACTAGAAAGTAGAATAGAATTGGGAGTGTTGGGTGACACTGCTTCCACTAGCAGCCAGGGGACCAGTCTGTCTGCCCTTAAAGGGACAAGGTAACCTCAAAAACCAAGGCAGATGGTGGTGGTAGGGGATTCCCTTATAAGGAAGGTAGACAGGACAATGGGGCCGTGCATGTCGAGCAATGGGCAGAGGGCTGTCTCCCAGGCGCTTGGGTTCGACATATTGCAAATCGGGTGGACAGATTGTTGGTAGGGGCCGGAACTACCAACGGTGCAGCAGGTGCAGAGCACTGAGGCCCACAAGGACACTGGGGCCTGCCACCGCAAAAGTATCGAACCCCTGAAGAAAATATAAAAACCACCAGCTGCAGACTTCAGATGCGCGCTGTGTGACTTCACTCAGCGTGCTCAAAGTCTGCATAGAGCTCCATAATCAGTACTGACTGCCGTGACACTAGGCGGCTCAAAACATTGATGACGGGATGACATACAGCTCCAGCTCCCTAGTCTGAGTGACGCTGCCTGACCCCAAGTTTACCTGACTGATTTCCACAGTCTGGATCCAGTCCATATTTACTTTACCAAAGAAACTGGATGCACTGGATGTACTGTGCTGTAATTGATCGTAATTGATGTTGGTGAGTCTTTGAGAGAGTAGTGGCACCAAAAAGGAGTTCAGGAGCAGTGGAAATATAATATATATTTATATATATATAGCATAACATAAAATGTTTGTGGATGACTCAGCCCTACTGCCCACCAACTCCGTTACAAATTGTAAAGCACTACCAGGTGCCTAACTATGAAAGGTTGGGCCCCAGAGCAAATCTTTCAATGGGGCCCCCCTCATTGTCAAAGATCTGATGTTTCAGCAATTTACATATGACTTTCATCAGGGTAAACAGCGGTAAAGCTGTTTTTATATATAAATGTTTATATATATGAAGAAGAAGCAAGTCTGTGTGAAGACTGAAAGCAAATCTGGTTCCCTTACTGGAAGGAAAAATGAGAATTTTCCGTACCCCCCGAAGGCAAGCAACACATTTCTAGGATTGCTCAAAACTGGTCGCTGGCTCCTAAAATATTTATCTAAAAAAAACAATTATAAAAGGACTAGCAATATGATGCTCATCCCTATGAGTCACTTATGGGGATTCATACAGGGTCACCCCACCTTCTTATCCAATATTCTAGAAAACCCTGAAAACTGTAATCTCTAGAGTCGGTATAGATAATGAGGAATAAACAAAATAAAAAAAACACAGTGCCTCACTTATTAATGCTGCTTCTAGACAACCCTGCAGTGAAGTCAAAACTGTCTCTTGACAACAATTATTCATAGAGAAAGTATATGTATAGATAAGTTTCAACAACTCCCCTTTCATTCAAAAGTATTTTCTGTACAGTCATGGGATGGTAAAAAAGAGGGGCAAACACAGTCCTCTAAATACACAAAAACCAAATAATTCAATCAAACAAAATGGTTTGATTGAATTATTTCTCATTTGCATGTGCGCTTTTAGCAGGGCTAAGCCCTGCTAATTAGTAGCGCAGCCTGCACCATGTCTGGACATGGTGCAGGCGTAGCGCAGAGACACCGAGGCAGGTAATGTCCTATGGACAATTACCTGCCTCATTAAGGTCCGGAGCCTCTGCGGTTTTTTAAATAGCGCAGGGAAGCGGGGCATAAGGCATGCCCCTCTCCCTGCGCTCTATTCAGAGCTGCGCTTTTACGCAGCTCTGAATAGCACGGAGTTTGCGGCCGCCACGTGCGGCCGCCACGTGCGGCCGCAAAAAACTCTGAATCAGGTCCTTAGACACTCGTTCTGGCAGCATGAATGGGTTTCTGACACCTTTGTACACATAATCAAGATGCTGGAGTGGGTAGTAATGTGACTAAGACCCCCATTCCGTCAGCTGGAACTGGTTTCTGACATCTTTATACAGACAAATCAAGTTCCGGAACAGGTGTTTAAGTGACTTAGACAAACGTTCCGGCAGCCTTTGTACACATAATCTAGGTACTGGAACAGGTGGTTAGGTGACTCAGACTCCCGTTCCATCAGCTGGAACTGGTTTATGACATCTTTATACACATAAATCAAGTGCCTGAAAAGGGGTTTAAGTGACTTAGACCCTCGTTCCGGCAGCTGGGACTGGCTTCTAATATTTTTATACACATTATTCAGGTGCTGGAACCAGGGCCCCACCACTGACACACTGGACCAGGCATCTGTGACAATAAACTGAGGGCGCCGCTGGCCGTTAAATAAACAGAGAGGTCAGAGGATCTCCTCTGTCCTCTCACATCAGCTGCAGCCTGCACGTCGTTCCCAGCCGTGCCCCCAAAGCTGAAGGTAAAAGTGTGGTCGGGCTGCAGTAACTTTAAGCTGACTGCTGACTGCTTTCATTGCTGGGCATTGCTGGCCATGCAGCACATTCTCCCCCATAAGCTCTCTTGCACACAGGCAACACTCAATAATGAATACAGACACACTGTCCACAAAACTGATGCTCTACTGTTTTGTCACACACACACACACACACACACATATATATATATATATATATATATATATATATATATATATATAAAATAAAATGCAATATATAATATAATAGGGATTAATATGTATTACTTAGATTAATATGTATTTTATTAATTTTAATATATACCAATATATTTAAAAAAGTATTTGCCTCAGGTTTTGACTGATTCAGTAATAAAATTGTATAAAATATACTATAATGATAAGGGCACATGTATAGCACACTGTTAAAGATTTATTGAAAATCTATAAATCTCCATTTACTCCTATTATTTGTATGTTTCCATACCTCCACTTCTAAATGTTCATACCGGCACTTCTAAATGTTCATACCGGCACTTCTAAATGTCCATCCCGCCACTTCTAAATGTCCATACCACCACTTCTATATATCCATACCACCACTTCTATATATCCATACCACCACTTCTATAT
>JABWIB010000304.1:126176-137423 GCA_016617825.1 Platyplectrum ornatum
CCAAAACCCACAAGGGCGGTTTTGGCAAAACACATCCAGATCCGAAACACGAAGGGAGATCCAGATCCAAAACCAAAACCCCAAAAAATGCCTGCCGCACATCACTAATTAAATCTTTTCACTTTCCCATTAGCCTGTGGATGATAAGGAGTATATAATTTTTTTGTGATCCCCCATGAACTGACACATGTTCTTAAATATTTCTCAAGTAAAATGAGTCCCTTATCACTTTTAATAACCTTTGGAATACCATACCTACACACAATTCCTGGATTTCTTAGCAGTGAATGAAGCAGTATTAGATGCAGCTGGATAAGCTTCTACATCATCAATTTGACATACCTCAAATTTCTACGAGGTGGCAGTTGAATAAAATTGATTTGTATAACCTGAAAAGGACCTTCTGTAGGCGAAATATGTGATGGTTCTATTGGTATTAACTTTCCAACTTTCTTCTTCAAGCATATTAAACACGACCTGACCTTTACCATATGCCACCTTACCAGTCTACACATACCTTCCTTTCTCAAATGAGACAAACCATATGCTGCTTCAGTTAGTGCAGGGGGGTATGTTCTGGGAGCCACTGGCCTCCCTTGCTCATCTTTCCAGAGCCCATTGGGCTGTTGATTACAACCTTTCAACTTACATCCAGCCTTTCCCTGTATGGAACACATATCTTGCATTTCAATTAATCTCTGTGTAATGACAGTCTCAAATGCCATGATCTTGGTTACTAGTGATGATTCCAAAAATGTTGCTGCCGCTCTCTTCAGCTTCTGCTCTTTGATTTCTTTGACACTTTAACAGTTTCTAGAGTGTAAGCCTTGCATTTTACAACTGCAACTTGATGAGGTAATTGTATCACTGCTTTAATCTCTTTGAAGTGTGCTATAGGTGTTCCTATTGCCATTAAAAATTGTGAACTACCCCAAAGGCATATCTCGAATATGTATATATATTCACTCATTTCCCCTTGGCTCAGAGGCGGAACTAAATTGTTGTGGGCCCAGGCCACCTTACATTCAAAGGGCCAGACGCGCTGTTTTCCGAAATTCCGGGTTTTTATATTGGCTATATTGGTAGGTGCCCGGGGTGTGCTCACGCTGACTCTGGAAGGATTTACAGCAAGCACCACTTGACTGTCCCTGACACAGCCGATAAGCTCAGCTGAGAGTTTCACAGCCCCGAGTGTCCCTGCACTCCCGGGGAACAAATGCAACACCTGAAGATCCCGGGAGCCACATGAGTCCTGGGAACCCCATTGGCCCTCTGGATCCTCATGAGCCCAGGTGCCTGGATCCTCATGGGCCCAGGTGCCTTCTGCTCCAGTGGTAGTTCCGCCTCTGTCTTGGCTATCTCATATGCTCTCCTCAGGGCAACCAATTCCGCTACCTGTGAGGGGTGAGATGGTCAAAGAGGTTAAACTTTTACAATACATTCATCGTCTACTACCACATAGTCAGTACTCGCCGGTCTATGTTTGTCTATGACAGCTTTCATCTGTATACAATGTAATTTCTGCGTCATCCAATGCAGTGTCTCATATGTCAGGTCTTGCAGAGAAAGTCTGATTTAGGTATGTGCATTATGAGGCACATACAGTAGAAAGCTTGCTGGGTTTAGTGTATTACACCTTTTAATCGTGATATTAGTAGGTGCGATCAATGCTAATTCCCATCTTGTGAATCCTGCTGAGGAAACATGTCTGGTTTGGACACAGCATGTGGCACATGAATCATTAAATCATTACATCCTCACTCTTGCTCACTGCCACTGCTTGTCAGGAGTGCTCTTGCTACTGTGTCCAGCTGGGCACTGTAGTAAGCCTTCTGGTCCATTAGCATTCAGTACAATACAGATCAAATGACTTTGTATAATCTGGGATTATACATTAAACTCTTTTTAAGTTTTTCAAAAGATTGTTCAGTTTCCTCAGTATGAGTGACTTAATAAGGCTTAGTAGAGGAAACTAGGTCTGTAATGGCATTAATAGTATAGCAAATCCTGGTATCCAGTTTCTACAATATCCGCATGTACTTATAAAGGAACGTATCTGCTGTTGTTTTTGTGGCAGGGTCATGGATTGTATTGCTTTAACTCTGTCAATGTCAGATGTTGTAGTCCCTGGGTAAAATAGAATGACATGGCTGTAGTTGTTCTTTTGATACCTTGCGTCCTGTTTGGGATACGTGAATTAACAGTTATTTAGTGGCATTTACTGATGCCTCAGGAATCTGAGCATAGTAATACTGTAAATCATCTAGATAATGGATAAGGACAGACCCATTACTGGGCTGTAAAGATTGCAAACAGTCATGTAGAGCCTGAGAGAAAATATTAGAACTATCAATTAAACCCTGAGGCAACCGAGTCCATGTATACTGAAGTCCCTTAAATGTAAAAGCACATAAATATTGACAGTCTTTTCTGAAGGTTATAGAAAAGAAGGCAGAACACAGATCAATTACAGTGAAATAAGTAACAGTGACAGGAATTTGCATTAATATTACCGCTGGGTTTTGCACTACAGGAAACTGACCCATGCTTTTTCATCTTTTTTTACCGGGAAGATGTATTGACCATACTGGAGGTCAGAATTCCTTGCTGTAATAACCACTCAGTTACAGGATAAACACCTAATTCTACCTCCTGTTTTAAAGGATATTGTGTTATTTTCAGTGCTTGCCTACCATTCTTAAGATTTACCATAACAGGAGCTACAATTGCATTAACCCAGTATCATTTCCGCCCCTGTATTTACAAGGAAAGATTTATTTCCAGCAATATTAATATCAACATTTCATTCTTTTTCTAGTCTACTAATCAATATCATCTGCAAGAGATCACAGGTATGACCTAACCCTCATTGGTGGTTTAATTCAGCTGCTTGCCGTCTTAATGCATTGTTAATGGCCATATTGATCCATTCCTCTATGGATCTGTCCTGATACCCATTCCTTCTGTTCAATTTATCAGGTGACATATCTGTTTCTTTACATTTGTAGTGATGATGTCCTTTTTTCCAAACTGGTAAAAAAAAACTCTTCTATCCGGTTTCCTTATATATTTGTTATGTGTTTACTGAGTGCCATCAATTTCTTTGATTGTTTCTCCTTCCTCCATGCTATATATTTCTCATGTGCTATAGCTAACTTTCTTAAATTAGATCCTGCTAATCTGGCTGTGATGTTTGTATTTGTTGTCGCACTTTAGTAAATTTAGCCATCCATGTTAAAATTGCCAGTTCCTTAAAGTGTGCATTTTCTTTGATGTCTATTACACCAGTATATTTAGCCATGTCCATGAGTGCTTTATATTTATATATATATATCTATATATATATATATATATATATATATATATATATATATATATATATATATATAAAATCATTGGCAGTCTCAATTTCTTTTTTTATGATAGAGACTCTGCTACATTCAACCTGGGTACAGAAGTAAGCACTCAATTGAATAGCAATATTATTGATATTTGTCTGATTTTCCTCTTCTGTGACTATATCTTTATTGTCCAAGCTAAAGGCATGAAAAAACTTATCTATGTCAGTGCCTGAAGGTAGAGCATTTCCCAGATCTTTAACACATTTCTGCCACTTCCAGCTCTTTACTAGGATTTGGGAAATCCTCAATAACAGCAACTGCAACTCTATTCTAGTCCACAGAGCATATATAATAGCATTATGCATCTGCGGCCTACCTCTACTATCTGTTGTCCAACTAGGAATCGTAATTGTACGGACTGGATATAAACCTGTTGAAGAGGCATAATTGCATTGTTCTGGATTTGCAGGAGGAGACAGAGAATCTAGACTATGTATATTTTCCTCATAGACCTGGGGGTATATTTACTAAGGCTCGAATTTGTGAATTCAAATTTTCCCATCAATTTTCTTGTCGAATTTTTGTTTAAAGCATTTACAAAGGCGCGATTTCTTCTAAAATCACATTTAATAGAAAATCGACATTTCGAATTTCTGCCGCGAAAGTCAAATCGAAACGTCAAAAAAATGCTATCAAGTGCCTTCACATGTAGATTTACTAAACCAGGATTTCCGTATTCGACGGTCGATTTTGCCAAAAATCGCGGTCATGCAATTTGACTCAGTTTGAGCGCTTTCACCAACCATACCCTGATTGCAAATTGCTTGCACTATATAAATTGCTTATATTCTGTAGTCCAATACATGTGTGATAGAAAACATGGCTGAGGGAGGCATGTTTCATCTTGTCCTGGCCTGTGCAGTGGCAAACAGGTCAGGGCAAGGGGGCCAAGATGAGGAGGATTCGGATCAGGAGGTCCAACATCACCAGCACCAGGTTCAACCCCTGCGCCGTAATCCACGGGCGATCTGGAAATTTATGGACTCCCTGTCAGATCAGGAGGTTGTGCGTTATTTCTGCCTTAACCGGTCTACCCTCCTAAGCTTATATGAGCAGGTGAGAATGTATTTAGAGCCAGAAACATCTCGCTCTCATGCAGTTCCTGGGCTGCTGAAATTAATGAGTGCCATACATTTCCTGGCAACTGGCTCTTTCCAGTCAGTGTCTGCGCAGACATGTCTCTTTCCCTAGTCCCGAGTCAGGATGGCGTTCTATGCGCTCGCAGGATTTCAGGCCTTCAATGTGCTTGCAGGATTTCTATCGGTCCTGGGAGCCATAGATTGCACTCACGTAGCACTGAGACCGCCCAGGGAGAGTGCCTATTATTATATGAATAGGCACTACTACCACCACTCCCTGAATGTGCAGGTGGTCTGTGATGCTAGACTACGCATTATCAGTGTATATGCCAACTTCCCTGGCTCATGCCACGACTCCTATATTCTGAGAAAGTCCGCCTTTTTACTAAATTTGAACAACATCAGATGGAAGAAGGGTGGCTCCTTGGTAAGTGTATGTTATATGGTTTGTTTAGAAGCATACTGAAATGTGATTGTAATTGTGCAAATTTTGTCTCCTAACCAGGTGACTCAGGATATGGGTGTCGGTCCTGGCTCATGACACCACTGTTGCACCCAGAGACTCCCGCACACCAACAATACAATGAGTCACACATAGCCACTAGACGTGTGATAGAACATACCTTTGAAATATTAAAATCTCGCTTTCGGTGCCTAGATAAGTCTGGTGGCCAATTTCTTTATTCACCTAGGAAGGTGGCTCTGATTGTGTGGGCTTGTTGTCTGCTTCACAATCTGGCTCTAAGTGAGCCATGGGACGAGATTGTTGAAGCAGACAATGAGGATGGGGAAGTCTTGTCATCATCTTCTTGGGAGCACAGTCGGTCAGGGAATCAGACAAGGCAAAATTTAATTGAGAATCACTTCTCATGTAAGTGTTACCTTTGTTTACCAATTGTGTTGTTTTGTGTACATGTTTTTGAATGTTTAATGAAGATCAACAGGTGTCATGATAACATGTAGCCAGTGTTAAGACCTAACAAGTTTCTAATGTATAACAGCACATAGTATGGTGCAAGTAGAGGCTTTTTTTTGCTGTTTAACAAACTTTATTAGGTTTGCTTTTGGAGTCAAGCAAACACCAATATTTGTATAACAAAATATAACACATTTGTCTGGTGCACATTTTATGAATCATGTGCCCAATATAAATGATTTTTAAACGTAAATAACACAATGTAAATTTGTCAAAATAACAAAACAAAAGCATTTTACTATTTGCGTTTTCGCAAGAATTCCCTTGTGCATCCCTCCTTACCCCTGGTCACTCTGCCACCCCTGGTTCTTGGTCCATGGCGTGGGCCTGTGGGAGACTGTGACTGTGTGGACACAGCTGTTTGGGTGGGTGTAATATTAGGGGTTGCTGCAGACGTTGTGTCCGATGTTGAAGAGGCAGAGGCAAAGGTCTGTTCGAACTGATGTACCATAACATTTCTAAATAGACTAATCTCTGCCCTTACTTCTCCTAAACTACTATGCACACTGTCACCGATGTGGTTCCAGAGGATGAAGTTCCTTACCAAACAAAAGTAAGTTCAAGTTATTGACATTTGCATGTGTGGTCATGATTTTAGTTTTAATTTTTTTTTTAATGCTATTAAAAAAAAAAAAGATTTTATTTTTTTGGGTTTAATTTTTTGGACTCTTTTTTTAGATTTTTTTTAAAACACATTTATTTACATAAAATAAAAACCACCAATGAATGTGAAAAGTATAATCTGTTTACTCATAACTATTTAAAATTTTTTGTTGTTATTTAAAAACTCATTCAACAAGTTAATCAACCAAAAACACATTTTTAAACACCAATGCATAATTTTAAAGATAATTGTGGTGGCAATGTTTAATATATTGTATTCTAATGATGTTTTTCCCTTACCAGGAATTTCCCCATCGTCCACAAGTGTGGCAGGGAGAGATCGCTTTTGAGCTTTGGCCTTAGAGGTTGCCTTCCGGGATGCCTCCTTACGACGTGCTGGTTGTTGGACTGGATTCTCTATGGATGTGTGTTAAAATTTAATATATTATTTGCAGAAATTTTCGTCTGACAAATAAGTGTTTCTACTTTTTCATGGCTTGTTAATTTAATAATACAATAAAAAATAAAATCACCTTCATCCTCTGGCAGATCAGTGTCAAAGTCACCAATCCCCTTAATAAGCTCCTCTGGCAACACAGACCGCACTTGCTCCTCATAATCATGGAAGGTGATTCCAGACACCTCACCACCACCAGTCGCCCACTGGTGTTTTTTGATTTTCGTCACCTTGTTTTTTATCTGCCGCTTTTATGTCCGAAAATCTTTTGTGGCAGATTGTATCAGACCTTTTGTAAGGCCCAATGGCATTTACTGCCACCACCACCTCACGCCTCAGCTGCAGCTTTCGTGCATGGCTTGTCATCATACACCTAGCACCATAAAGCTCATCATGGCGCTCAATGATGGCCTCCACCAGGGCCACATTTTCCGCATGGCTGAAGCGGATGTTGCGCCCACCAGCAGTCTTGCCAACATCCTTTGCGGGGGCTTGGGTCTGCTGGCCCTGAACCTCCTCCTCACTGTCAGACATTCTCAATCTAATGGAAACAAAAAACAATAAAAAAAACAAAAACATTACCAACACCATAATAACATAGCATTCACAGTGTGATATAACACTATTAAGGTTATATTTAGTTTATGGTGATATTGCAGGGAGTATACAAATGAATAAAGCAACCCATATGAACCTAACACATTGTAAAATACAGAGAAAACAAACAGGAAAAATGCCCCAGCATCACTGTAGTTAACCAGTAAGCGATTATGCTATTCTATCTGTAAAATTAAATGCAGAAACATCAGAACACATTCTTGCAAACATTTTTCCTGATTGTTTTCTCTGTTAGAGTTACACCCACCTTTCATGCACCTGCAGCTAACTTACAAACTGATTTGAGCAACCACCACCCTGTGTATATACATTGTAAAATACACTTTACAATAACACATAGGAGCTTCATAAACACACTAAGAAGGTTTGCCATGTGCAAATTAAGCAGGTTTATATTACAGTGCTATGTAAGTAGTTAAGACATATAACACCTGACATTTCATTACAGTTCAGTCAGATTAGTACTACTAATATGTCATCAATGTATGCTAATAAACATTGATTTACATGATGCCATTAGATATTTAAGCATCACACTTAAACAGTGTGAAAAGGAGTAGTCTTTATAACATAGCCTCTAACAACTTTAACATATATTTACCTCAAACAAAGATAAGATCCAGCAGAACAAATTAAACAGCAGTTTGCTCTTCTCATACACCATACACTCTTTGGGAAACGCCCGTCGAGTACACTTTATAAAGTCACTCACACATTAATATCTTGGTTTCCTATTGGCTACTTAGCTGTTTCATAATTCAGTAACATAGATTTTAATTAGACAACACTGGAGTCATATAGAATTCGACGTTCGATTTTATAAAATCCCTTCGAATCCCTTCGAATTCTTGCAACGACAGGTTTTCCAAATAAATTCGCTGAAGGAAATCAGAGCAAATCGAGCTTGAAAAAAAAACGCACTCAGAATTCGAACTATTGTGAATACCCAACTTCACGCGGGAACTTCGATTTTAAATCTAATCAATTTTTACTAAAATCCCCATACGAATATGAGCCTTAGTAAATATACCCCCTAGTCATGGTTTTATCTCATGACAGAGTTCTATCAGGAATATGATCAGCATCTACATTAGGAATATGGGTTTTGGATATAGACGAGGAATTATGGGATGTCTACGTGGCATATCCAATACACCATTTGATTGAGTATTCACGTCTCTACCAGATACCTCTAATCCAATAACCCTCTGTTGTGATGTTTTGTTCCCCATTTTAATCACATTTCTACCAATTACCGTGGATTAGGGGTAGATACTACAACAAAATAGCAACACTTGTTTACAAAAAGTATTGCCAATGCCGCCAATAAGTGATGTTCAGTTGATGCGCTTAACCTGAGCATCAACTCCAGGAAAGAATACTGACAGGCTCCAAATCTAAACACCTAAGACATCACAGTCATCACATCACAACCACAACGTCTTGCAGAAGCATAACACCACTTCCCTGCCGTCGTAGGTACCTTGGCTCGGAGGATCACAGAACCACACTGAAGAGTCTTTCCCTATCAGACCCCAGAGCCACACTGAAGAGTCTTTTCCCTTCGTTCCCGTGGATAATCTCCAGCGACAAACGGGGTGATTTTCCCTAGGGAAAATCACCCTGTTTGCAGGCCATACACGGAACTAAGTCGTTCCCATGATGGCCTATGGGGGGAAAAAAAANAAAAAAAATACCTAAAAAAAAAGAAATAAATGAAAATAAAATAAACTCACCCGTCTGAAGTCTTCGCTGGGCACCGCAGCAGTGCCCAGCACCTTCACCTGTGCGGCTGTGTCTCTCTCCTGCACGGAGAGGACGCTGTATACACGTGACGGCGTCCTGCATATACAGCATCCTCTCCGTGCAGGAGAGAGACGCCGCAGCATATTTCTTTTTTTTTAGGTATTTTTTTTTTTTAATAAACAAACAAACATTGGAGATCAATCGGGAAATCCGATTGATCTCCGATGTCGGTTGTTTACGTTTCCCGGCGTTTAGTCGGTCGTGGCCATACACGGGCCGAATTTCGTTCAGACCTCACAATATCCGTGAGGTCTGAACGAAATTCGGCCCGTGTATGGCTACCTTTACACAGCTCCTTAAGGAGAATCACCAAGAAGATATGTGGAGCCCTACAGGCCATCATGTTCTACTAAAATTTAAATATTTAAAGAGGGAAAGAAGCAAAACCTCAAGTGCCATATAATGGAAGAGGCGTTTCTCTAGACATATCTGACCCACAAGATGGCCGCTACTACTAACCTACGTGTTCAAAACAAAAGATATCCTAACTGCTCTAAACAACATAAACAAAGTTTTTCTAATACAACTTTTCGTTCGCACACTGCGCTTAAACTTAATGCATTATTTGTATGTTAGCGCACAGAATAATCGCTAGGCATGCACAAATTTATATAAATATTTATCTAACTTCATAAATCATTGACAGTACAACACATTACAAAATCAAATACATATTATAAATTAGCACATCTAGTCCTAAATTCACTAAGCGGGGAGTTTCACATAATCCATGCTGGCATAAGGCATGTATCCAGACACAAAAGCTAATAGGTGTAATTAAAATCCAATGTGGTCATCAAGGTGCACCCAGATGACCTCCCTACCAAAACCTCTACAACCTCCCATTGGATTTAAATTACGCCTATTAGCTTTTGTGTCTGGGTACATGCCTTATGCCAGCATGGATTATGTAATACATTATTAATATTAAGGTTCTCTGCCTTATATGATCATAAGTAGAATATTAAATGTGACTGTAGTTTATCTTTGATTTTCAGATTGCACTATTGCACTATTGCACTTGCACTAAATTTGACACTAATAGGAGATTGGAGTAGGCTTGCTCCTATTGATTAGTATTTACACTTGTACTTTACTTAATATATTATTTGTTTGGATTATTTTGTTTATCACAATATCTTTGGGGTAGTTTATACTGGGCACTTGATCTTAGAGAGAGAAATATAGACTCCTCCTTGTGGGGGGTGAAGACAGATACCTCGCAGTTGACAGGGACAGGCTCTTCTCATAGAACAGGGAGGGTTTCTGTACACTTACTAATTCACTCTAATTTTGGTCATTATATATAATTTTTTTCTAAGCACTATGCACTAATGCTGAAATCAAAGAGATATTATCTACCTGAAACAGAATATTTCTGGCATCTCTTACCAAGTTAAAACTGCAATAGAAAATATGGCAATATCTGCCAAGGAAAGTTAATGATGGATGCTATTATTTATTTTTAAAGGTAATGATTTACGGATAGTGTGCTATCAATAGGGGTATATTTACTAAGCCGCGAGTTTGTAGTGAGATTGGAAAGTGGAGATGTTGCTCATGGCAACCAATCAGATTCGAGTTCACATTCTCCAGTGTGTAAAATGAAACTGAAAGCTTGAATCTGATTGGTTGCCATGGGCAACTTTCCAATCTCACTGCAAACTCGCGGCTTAGTAAATATACCCCAATATTGATGTCAGCAGTGTTTCACTATTGAGTATGTACAATAGTAAAATACAACGTGTGCACCCTTAGGGGAGATTCTGTGCAGGTATATTCTTGTGTACTCTGTTGTGTTTAACTATGACAATCTCTTCTACTACTACTACTGCTGCTACTGCTACTAGTACACATTAAAAAGAAAAGCATAAAAGACAGCACTATGAAAGGCAACAGGTTGTACCCCCGGCACTGAAAAGATTGCAGAAAAACAGGAATTTTCAAACCTATCATACACTACACGTAGTGGAAAGGAAAGGCTCAGACCATGTCCGCTATTGTTGGCTAATGCTTCTGCGACTTTCACATGCACCAGAATGCCCACCACAAAAGGACTTTCAAAACAAAGACATTTATAGGACCCCTATAAATCATGTAGACCCATAATTAATTCCAAAATGAATGGTGCTGCTCAGGGCTGGCCCCAGGCATAGGCAGACTAGGCAAATGCCTAGGGCGCCTGCCTATTGCCTGGGGCGGCCACAGCCATCAGGGGCGGAACTACCGGCGGTGCAGCAGGTGCATGGCACCGAGGCACAGTCACACACAGGGGCCCACCACAAATGATAGAGTATTTCAAAGTAG
>JABWIB010000305.1:15688-26813 GCA_016617825.1 Platyplectrum ornatum
GGATATCGTCAGCATTCGTCAGCCGTTACAATTCGTCAATACAAATCGTCACTTACTGAATACTATACATCACCAGTCACTGCCGAATTTTGATCACTGACGAACGCTGACGAAAAGAAATCTCTGCAGAATTCTTCAGTTAGTGAATTCCCCCCCAGATCCAGACCTTACGTACTATTGACTAACACACAACTTACGAGCGAGTGGGCAGAACCAAGGGACTAAAATATTATTAATTGCATACATTATGTGGAAAGATAATGTTTTTTAGCCCAATAACAGTATGACAGTAACACTGATCAGTATTTGTGTGCAAAATGCAAAAATAAATTATTCTCCCTTCATGCGACCACTAACATTCCTTTTACCTCCCCTCCAATTCAACATGGTTTTACCCACTCGCTCGTAAGTTGAGTACATAAAGTCTGGATCTGGTGCCATGATTTCAAACATCATAGTAATTGTAGTACACATTTTTCTTTACCTATTTCTTTATAGTTTGGGCTATCTATTTTCTTCCCTCTGCGGTTTTATAAATATCAATTGAAGTGGTCCAAGTAACATGTATGCAGATTTTTCCATGTAATTTAAAATTGTAATTATATTTTCCCCAACTGAAGTGGTATTATTTTTATGGAGACTATCGGAGTAGGGGAGCTGGGAAAAAATGACAAATGAGTTGACAAATGAATTACTAAATAAATAAATAAATAAATATTATGCAATAGGAACCTCATGTTTGTGCTGAGAATGATCCTAAACTTGCTAACCATTGCAAAGCTAAGGCAAGCACTATAATTTAAGTAATCTATTACTTTATATGATATGATTTTATATGATTTTTATCTTTTACATCTATAATAAATATTAGATTGTTTAACCATGTATTTATTATTTATAACACATCATAATAAATGGCTAAAAATACCTGGAAAACTCTAAACCAATGCAATATAAGAGTGTTTATGCATCACCATTACCTTATATCAAATGTCACCATCACTTTAATTGGTTTCCGCTTATAATGCGAATTAGCCTTTACAAAAAACCTAAGATTTAACATTTATGTCACAGCTTGATGCAACATCCAAAATTTTAATTGTTCTCGTGATTTGTCAGTCCTGAAAACAATACAAGATAAAGAAAACACTAAGTCCCCATGAAAACAGCATATCCCATATCTGTTGTTCCTAGTATATCTGTATCAAATCTATTTCTACGCTACATTGTAAGCAGTCAACATTGGTGTTGTATTTTGTCTGGTCTGAAAAGTGAGAGAGAACAGATTGCCCCCGGTATAATGTGTTCTGGCAATTACAGCCCGGCTCCCGCTGTGAGGGAGGCCACTGCTTGCTGATGCATGAAACCACCTAGTCATCCCGGGCCCAAACAAAAGGAGATCTCCTTTCTGCGTGTGTACTGAGGCATACGCTGCCATATTGGCTGGGGTACCAGCCCATTACAATGCTTGTGAAGGACAAAAAAAGAGATACACAGACTAAAAGACATAGAAAGGAATGTGACAAGGGATGTGGACATGGGGATGAACTGTTTTGACTACCTGGTCACATAATTCATCAGAGCATCTTTGGTCTGGTGGTTTTTTCGGAGGCTTTTCTCAAATAAGAAATGATTCACTTTCCTAAGACATTCACAGTAATGGGAAACCATTCCTCTGAAAAGGCTAGAAATGACAAAGCAACTGTATCAGGAGGATTATTGGAACTGTAGTGAACTGTGTAAAAGTAAAATCAGGAAATGTATAACTGGGTTTGAGTGACAGATCAGAGCTTTTGTGCTATTGTTGATACACAATCCTCCAAACATCATTTTCATGATCATAGCATTTTATAGTTCCATCACTTCACAGGTCATGGTAAAACCAACTGGTATTTTTCATATTAGGTGTATCATTCGATATATTGCTTTGGTTTTTGTCAGCACCTTTCAGCATCTTTTCAGCAACCAAAATGCATAGAACATGGGCCACTTTTCTCTAATAAACACACTGGTCCAGACTTAAATGTTTAGACACTCATGACTTAAGCTGACCATACACTATAAGATAAATTGTTCCAATCTAAAGATTTTTCAAGAGGGGGATTTTTCAAGAGTGAATTGCAGGGGAGGTAAAATGAAAAATCCCACTCTTGAAAAATCTTTAGATTGGAACAATTTATTTTATAGTGTATGGTCAGCTTAAATCATAAGTTCCTAAAGACCTGAATCTGGCCCATTGTTTTTATTATGACAACAGTTAGAAAATCAAGCTTTATATTTCATTCATGACAACTAATTACTATTAACCCTCAAGTGTGTCTTCAATCACTGAAAATAATAAAAACTATTTATTAAAACACAAATCACATGATTAACAATTTGCAATGCATATGGTTAAAAGTGTTTTAATACTAGTTTAATTTAAGTGAAAAAAAAGACAGCAGTATAACAATCGTATAATACATTTACTAATAGGAACCTGAATGGTGTTTAAGATACAGATAAAAGGAAGATTATCCAGCCTTGTTCATGTCCAGACCACTGCTCATAGTACAGATTAATGAATATATAATGGGGTTGCATGAAATGTTACTTATTTGCAATGGTTACATTTCATAATGAATACTACATTTAGATTTCTTTTTCATACTAACCACACACCGTAAATATGTGCACATACATTCACACATACATATGGTAATACATTTTTGCATTTTGTTGTCATATTTCTACACTTGGAGATGCAAGATAGGACAATAGTCAAGAGTAGATACGTTTCTATGGTTTACATGGTCTTCCAGGCTATGGAGGCTATTGCATTAATACTAAAGTAATGGCTAGTAGCAGTACCATGCTGTTACTCTTTATGGGCTTAAAGGCCCTTCCATTTGATAAAATATAATTAAATCTTTAGTGGCTAATAATATATTGACCCTGGGCCATTTCTTCTTTTTTTTTTTATGAACACTGTTTATTGCGATTTTCAATTTTCATAACATACAAAGTTGTACAATACAATACAAAAAACAGGAAGTCAACAAATAAAGCCACATGACAAGTGTACAGGGAATAACAATCATCCACTACCCAATGGATTCCGAATACAATGCAAGATCCAAACGGTTCAGAGCAGGGGTATCCAAGAGGTGAAAAGGAGGCGGGAAATGGGGCAGTCCGAGATACGGGCAGAGAGTCATTAGGGAGGATGGAGCAGAGGTCTGGGCCATTTCTTCTTAATGCTTTATTGACATTTCCTTTTGGGCTACATATGTGTCAAGGTCTTGCACATACGAGCCTATAAAGTGGCAAATAGCATCTTAATTGTAATTCCTCAATCATGTTTGCCTGTCAGACACACATCATGTCCATAGCAATAGGTCCAACCAAAAGGTTTCAACCACATAACCCTAAAAGAATAGAGAGTCTATAGAGAATGTACTTGCATTCGGAACTTAGGAGCACTCTGTTATGTGGAATAGGTTGCAATTGGGCAAGTTTCGATCCCCATCAGTATGATTATATTTACAGTTTCAGTGATTTGATAATTTAATTATATCATTCCATTTATTCTATTATGGTCCCTTATGCGGTAGGAAATATAATTCCCAGAAAAAAACGTGCTTGATCATTTATCAGACTGGAAGAAATGGTTATTTGTCTACTGCTTGGCCAATCACATCTGCATGACCTAGTCCAGGGGGTATATTTATTAAGCGGTGAGATTGCAGTGAAATTGGAAAGTGGGGAAGTTTGCCCATAGCAACCAATCAGATTCGTGCTCACATTCTCCAGAGTATAAAATTAAACTGAGAGCTTAAATCTGATTGGTCGCCATGGGCAACATCCCCACTTTTCAATCTCACTGCAATCTCACCACTTAGTAAATATACCCCCTAGGGTAGGGGTAGGCAACCTGCGGCCCCCAGATGTTGTCAAACTGCACATCTTAGCATGCTTTGACAGTTGTTTTAACAGTTGATACCTGAAAAAGCATACTGGGATATGTAGTTTGACAACATCTGGGGAGCCGCGGATTGCCTACCAAAACAAAACAACTGACAAGACTCCAGTTATGAACGCAGAAAAAAAAGCCCTACAAGATAGGATTGGTGTGTAACATGCCGACATTTAGGAGCCCAAAAGCAGCACAAATAAGTCCCACCATCCGCTCCACCCAATTCTGGCCCAGCTCCATCTAATCCCCCAGCCCTGGTCAGCCAGACCTCTATGCTGGGCCAACTGGGCTAATTTTTTATTTGAATAAATTATCTATTAAGATTGTAATAATATATTGTTAAACTGATAAAGAGCATGTCTGTGGAATTAGAAAGCCTCGTCTGATGATGTGCGATACAGAAGTTCTTTTTTAAGAAAAAATCTTCTTTCGTTATACTCTGGAAAATATCCCTAATTGTCCACTGCTTATAGAATTATTTACATAAAGTTACAGGATTATTAAAATACCCAGAAGTAGATAAAAAACACATACATAATGCATGACTCTGGTACTGTCATTGTCATATGCAGACTACAATAGGCAAATGCTACTCTTTTTCACTTGAGGGTAACAGATAATCACGTTCATATGTACAAAAGTCAGTAAGAGCAATTATTTCCAATTGTGATTTCAAAGCGTTCTGTATAAGTGCGTGCATGTATATTTGAATCACTTGATGCAGTCGTTGCATTGCATGTTATCTTTGCTGTACCAACTATGACTTTCTGTACAACTCTGCTACCATAGCCCACTGCTTGCTGTCATTGCGTATAGACTACTGTCTTTTATAAAGGTATCCTCCTCGCTGCTGGAGGGACATGCAGCTCCACAGAGCTCAACTGTAGGATCAAGACTAAATAGTTTCTGACAATGCCCCATTTCCCCATCCCTCTGTGGTCTTTGGCCTTAGGCAACATTATTTTTTTTTATATAATTCTATAGGATTGTTGTAAAAGACAAAAATGATTTGTATATTACTTTGTTATACACAGAAAACATATTCTATATTTTAGGTTTTTAAACATATTCCTGTGTGAATATTTTTATAACATTCAGCTTATATGTGTGTATTCTGGTTGTGAAGCATCAGCTGGGTAGAACAAGTTATGAGTATGGTCTATTTTGACACTGGAATGGCCTTGGCCATACCTCCCAACTGTCCCGATTCGAGTGGGACAGTTCCAAATTCTGGTAACTGTCTTGCTGTCCCAATAAAGGAATCAAATTGGTATAAATGAATAAAGCTTTTTCCCTGCATGTAAACACTAAAATTCATTTTACCTCCCCTGCAATACAACATGGTTTTACCCATGAGAGTGTACACATATAACAGATCTGGACTTTATGGACCTTAAACTTTATGGAAGTTTATGTAGTTTCTTGCATGAAGGATATAAACAGTAACATTTGTACATATGTGCGAATGTTACAATTATTCTTTCCACTAAAGATTTTACGCGTCGAAAGCATACGAGGGGCCAGATATTATATAATGAGCCGGGGGGAGGTGGAAAAACTCTATGCACTGACATGCCCATAGCAGCTGATGTTGCCCATAGCAACCAGATTCTAGCTGTCATTCTCCAGGATGTCATAGAAAAGTGAGAGCTAGAAACTGATTGGTTGCTATGGGCAACATCTCCACTTTTCCATTTCCACAGTTTAGTAAATATAGATCAAGTAGTCATTTTTATCAATGGTTTAAGCATGTTCTTAGAGACTGTGGTCCATGTTGGCATGATAGCACCATGCAGTATTTTTTTTATCTCTCTTTCTGGTTACAGACTGATTTGTGGAGCAATATCCTCTACTGAATTTGAAGTAATTCAGTCAAAACAGCTACTCAACTTCCATGACCAAGTGCCATGTGTTTACAGTATATTCACTATTATTTGTAATGCTGGACTGGACAGATGCATTCACATTCTGGAAACAACTGCCTCATTACAGAATCCCGATCTTATTCTCAAGTAATTATATGCACTTGAAATATGCATTAACATAAATATCCCTTGTTTTCAGGAAGCTGTTAATTAAGAAACATAATTAATCAGAGGTATATTAAATATTGCTCAGTAAACAAAACCGTGTTGATTTTCCCTGGAGCTCTGATTTGGGAAAAACACATCACAGATATGAATCTCCGTGTCCTTGTGACTCATCGGCTTTAAAGACCCAATGAATTTCCCTCATAAAGCTTGCATGGCATTGTATCCACACTACAAAGTCTACACAATTAGTAATCTCTCAGCATCTTAAAGCCAGCCGAAATGTAACTAACTGCTACTGTTAATGGCAGCATTCTCTAGAAGTACTGTAAATTCTAATTAATCATGATATAAAATGCCTGCCCAGATGCATTGTTTGTTTTCATGAAAGGATATACAACATTAAAAGACTGCAGCTTAATTAGGTGCAGAGAGTATCCAATTAAACACATAAATTTAAAGGAAGGTTACCGGGTTCTTTTACATCATAGATTATATGCACGTTGTTTGTCAGCCTAATGAAACAAGGTACCTGTAGCAAGCTGGTACAAACACAGTGCATTTGATCTTATGGTGAAATCTGAATAACTTCAACTTGATTTTAAAACTGCAAATTGCAGTTCTATATTACTTTATTGAACGTATTGAGTTTCATTATTTTGTCTTATTGTTGCTGAGCATCCTCAGACTTTTACTTATGAATGACTTCTTATGTAAGTCTCTGAGGGGTTGTCCAGTGAATCAGCATGGAGGGGGTGGGATGACTGAGGACAGAGAATAGCAGAGAGAAGCGCAGATGCTGATTGGTATGTCTTTTTAAAACTGTTCTTCACTACTCACTGGAACTGCTTGCCTCGGAAGTGCAAATTCAACATTGCATGAGACGTAGGAAGCCCCCACTGACTTACAGCACCTTCTGCCTTGCAGACTAAGAAGCATTCGATGAGGACAGAGAATTCCTGATTCCGCAGAGTTTGTGACTGAGGAGAATAAAGGTATGCTTGTGTTGTCATTTACATCTTTATAGTTACATTCAACAGTCATTTAAAAAACATGTATAAATATATATACAATGTATGTGCAGATCAGGTAAGACAATGCGTAAAGATGCAGATCAGACAATGTGTAAAGGTAAAGTGTACTGATATATAGTTACCCATATGATGAATGTAGTTGATGCAATATTTATTATTAATAAATATTAATAATTCCCAGCATACTGTCCATTATATGTGCACGCTTCTATGACTAACGTGAATGCTGCACACCCATGTTTTCTCAGGTAGCTTTCATGTATAGTTGTAGAAAGTTCCTATAACTTTAAATCATTGATTTAAAGTCTTCACACTTGACATTGGTGAAATGTCTTCCAAAGTCAGGGACAAGTGATGATGAGCTGATTTTATAAATAACTGCAGTCCATTATTATGCAACTTTTATTTAATAAGAAGTTAGAAAACCTTCTCAACGTATTTGTTCCTGGGTTTAATTTCCTTCTCACCTTTCGTGACAGTATGATGGAAAAGGTTGATCCTGCTACCTCTACCCAGCCTGAATAATAATGCTGCTTGTTTCCATTCATGTACACATAATGTTGTTTTACAACGCTGAAAAGGGAGAAAACACTTCCTCTAAAATACTAATTGGGATTAAAAATGGTACTTTGCCAGAGGGAATATTATAGCGCAGACATCCCCCTTACATTACACCCTATTACATTGCAGATTCAAGTATTTCGGAATGGGACTGCTCGTTATGTGTGTGCTGTACTTAAATCAAATAAGCACTTCATTACTTTCTTTTATGTATATATGTGCTTTTGACTATGAACCCAGGCTCCAAGGCAGAAATTAATGAGAAACCGTTCCTTCACTTCCATGCAGAAATCCAGTTTATTAATTGGATTCATTTCAAATAGCTGCAGGGAAATTGCAATGAGTATCTGTTTTGTATTTTCCACACACTCTCTAACAAGGTATCAATGAGGTTGTCCCTTTTCATTTGCAAGACAGAAGACCCATGTGAATACAGTACAAAAGCGGCAGCGCTGTTACTGGATACTTGCTCTTGGTGATCATGTCACAGCGTCTATTTGAAGCAGCTTCGCTGTTCCAAAAGAGTCTCCTTGCATAGAGAGGGGTGTACATCAAGCGTCCTCGGCCAAGTTCCATTCACACACACTGCCGAGCAGTCACACAACTGGGGTTAGGGATGCTGGTGTTTTGGAAAAAAGAAAAAGAGGCTCTTCCTTGTGTGGCTACATTGGAACAAAGGAACAGACTCTTGCTTGATTCTGAATCTGGTCATGTAAATATGCTAATGTGACAAACCTGGAATCTATTTGGATTTCCATTCCTTCCTATAGCGCTTTTCTTTTCAAGATTAGACACGGCTTTCCTTAAAGTAATTACATAAGCCAATGCATGCTAATGTAACGATAATGCATTTTACCACGTACATCCCATCCACAGAGCATGGATAATAGTAAATGAATAACATGGCAGTCTCTGATTTGCTTTGTCAGATTTGTTGACAGAATAATTTGGCAAAGTTGTGTTAATTGTTAATTAATATAATAGGGCCAGATTTAGATTTATACTCTCATGACTCACACTCTTATGGGCAAAACCATGTTGAATTGCAGGGGAGGCAAATTTTATTCATTGCAATCAGTATTACAGGTGAGAGATGATGTTTCCAGCACAAGTGTAATAACAGTGTAACAGTAACGCTGGTCAGTATCTGTGTGCAACATGCAAAAATAAAGTATTCTCCCTGCACGCAAACATTCAACATGGTTTTACCCATGAGAGTGTAAGTCATGAATGTAAGTCATCTGAATCTGGCCCATAAGCCTTGTGTACACATAATGGACCAGATTCAGACT
Source organism: Platyplectrum ornatum (assembly GCA_016617825.1). Lineage (NCBI taxonomy): Eukaryota > Metazoa > Chordata > Amphibia > Anura > Limnodynastidae > Platyplectrum > Platyplectrum ornatum. The sequence goes on from JABWIB010000305.1 coordinate 24,561, forward strand.
TGTGAAGTTGGCGTAGTTGACGCAGGTTTCCTGCGTAAGTGATGTAAACAGTAACATTTGTACATTTTGCGGCAAATGTTACAACTTTGTTTTCCACAGCAGATTTGTACATGTCAAATACATACGAGGGGTTGGATATCATAAAATAATCCGGCGGGTGGGGGTTTGGAGTAGAAAAACTTTATGCACTGACTTGCTTTATTTGGAAAGAGATCAGTGTGAGACATCTGGATACATAAGTGTTCAGAAACGCATACGAGTTAGGGGAGGAAGAGGGGAGTGAACTCACACGCAGGTCTGGATCCAGTCCATTGAGGGACAGTTGACACATTTTAGAGGTTGGCAGTATCAGGCCTGGAATCCTAATGTGGGGGAGGGGAAGCAAATGCACAGTTGCAAAACTACCACTGAATCATGTGTATTATGTAATGTACATTGGGTACCCTAAGCAGGACCTACCATTCATGTACATGTATACTGCGAACAGACATTTCCATAAAGATCTTCTCTCTATCATTGAATTAACATACATCTTGCTAGATAATGCATTGTTGAGACACAACATTCAGCATCCACAGCAAGCCAGCATAATGGATGTCAATGTCTATATAAATTATAGATCACTTACATCCATTGAATGTGTTAATCAGTACCTGAGGGATATTCCATATAATTCAGAATTTAGATGTTCTACATGACATGGTGCAGTGGCTTTGTACATACTCTTAAACCATCTGCAATTTTTATTCACAATATAGGCACCATCCTGTCTGTAAACTCATAATCCAGCGCTGTTTATTAATCTCACAAGAGATAAATCCCTTTAAAACACTTTATGCTCTTTTATTTGAGGATTAAGGTTTTAGCTCTTGTATTGGCATGGCTAAACACTGTTAATTGTCACAGTTTAACACATATATTGATTTTATTAACAGTAATCCTCTTATCAAAGTCTCGAAAACATAATATAATTCAAATACACCATGCAGATTCTTTTTATATTGTACATTTAGTATTTCTGGGGAAAAGGCCTTATCTTAATAAATGATGGAATTTATTTGAATAACCTCATATTTCTCTGCTTTTAGCAGCAGAATTTTAATGTTGTTGTTTGTAAAGATAAGTCCAGAAATTGATTTTAACTTACAAAAAAATGTAAATTAAACTAAAACAAAAATGTTTTTATATTACTTGTCATCTTAGGGCATCTTAGGGCCACTAATGTTGCATAGTACGGCTAGCACTTCATATTATAGAAGCAAGTACTGATTACTGAATACCAGTGTGTGGGGTATGTAAATTGACAGCCCCAAGTTTCTGAGACCACCAAGTTTAGAAAGTTCAAAAGGGTCTTCACGCTACCTAAAGCACCAAAAGCCACATTTGTACCATTGAACGATCCCCATTCACTTTCTATTACCATGACATCCTATCTATAAAGCACATACTTGTCACAGCACACTGGATGCTGGAGGTCTTATCGCCCACAATATAGTGATTTTTGACTTGCATCTATGTTATTTCAAAATAATTTTGGAATTGATAAAAACATATGATTGACATTACAAAAAAGTATTTATTACACCTAATTCCCTAATAATAACAACAATAGCCAAATGTCAGTATATGCAGAGCACCAGATTGTTTCAGGCCTTCCAAAGGATAATCTCTGCTACAGTGATGATGAAACATTAATAGTCAGCAAAGCATTTGCTGGCAACCAGTATCAACATAATCTGCTACTTGCCTGGCTTCTATCCATTCGCAAATGATCAGCTTGTGGTGTCAACAGTAACTACACATCATTGGTCTTCACAGTGGGAATTATCACGCTGCCGTACTGGTGTCCTGGTGTTTGCTAGCTCTTGTAGATTTGTGTAGACCCTACTCCATGCTCAGTATACACTACACAAAGGGGTATATTTACTAAGCAGTGAGATTGAAAAGTGGAGATGTTGCCCATAGCAATCTATCAGATTTAAGCTCTCAGTTTCATTTTACACACTGGAGAATGTGAACTGGAATCTGATGGGTTGCTATGGGAAACATCTCCACTTTTCAATCTAACAGCAATCTCGCCGCTTAGTACATATACCCCAAACTGGCTAATTGTTCTATTGCTAAAATGAGTCCACAATTAAGAAATGTACATTGAGCATGTTTGAGGATAGCTACGAGGCCAGCGACTATGTCATCAAAGTCCAACAGATTTTATAGTTGTTCTCATTCCTTTCAACAAAGAACATTGGGGGG
>JABWIB010000305.1:28058-40896 GCA_016617825.1 Platyplectrum ornatum
ATATATATATATATATATATATATATATATATCCAAGTAGAACGGCACTCTATACTCCAAGCAAAATAGTAATGTTGGCACCTGGGTGTCCTAGCTCAGCTTCGAAGTGTATATATCCATCCTCGATAAGCGGCACTCCAGGAATTGTTCAGACACGTACGTTTAAAGATCCAACGTTTCAGTTACTTTTATTAACTTTCATCAGGGATATATATATATATATATATATGATACTTTGACTGAATTAATTCTAACACTTTTTAGCTGTAACTTTTCACGTTAAAATCTGAACAAAATACACACCAAGGTGTCTTTGAGATTTGTGGGCCAAAAAGTACCAAACCACCAAACTATCTTTAAACTCTTTGATCATCTCTATTAGACAAATCCTGCTGACTCTGGTTACGCTGCAGTATTTCCGTATATCATATATTCTGTAATATGCTGAAAGAATGATGCATTATGAATTTCAGACCTTAGTTCAGTAATACAATACTGTTTTGAGCATACTGTACAGCTTATTGTTTTACCATAGTCAGCATTAGCAAGGGATGCACCACACTGAGATTTGAGAGCAGGTAACAGCAGGTAAGCCTGAGCACAAAATATATTCTAGGGAGTTGAAGTGACAAAAAAAGTTGTAGAACATTTCTGATCAGCAGATTGCTTGGCTATGTGCATTTGCCAGCTTTGTGTCAAGTGACATGCTATGAGTGCACTTAGCATTTTAATAATATATTCTCTTTGTAATGATCGGGTTTCATTTGCTGGTGCTGATTCTGCACTACGTCCTCTGTATGGTTTTTATGTATCAATGTTAACAATTGTAAAAATTCATTCAGAAAATAATGCAGTATGCTTATTACAATAATGGCAGTGATATCTTTCTAGTAAGTGGTGAGGGCGAAATCGCTTGGGAAAATCGCTTGGGTTATCGGCACTGGTTTCCACTAGAACGATATGGTTCTAATGAATGCCCACCCTTGCAAACAGTCATATTCTTAAAAATTGATGTTGCTGTTAATGATGCAAAGTGTCATGTAATTTCCCTAAAGTCACTAAATACATGGGCCCAAATTCACTAAGCAGGGAGTTTACAGGGGAATCTAAAAGTTTGTACAATGTACAATGAAACTGAGAGCCCTTACTGTGCCATCAGACAACCTATAACCTAACCTATGCTATGAGGAGCTTAGACCAAGAGACTTCCTGATAACCAACAGATCAAATTTCTATAGGGAGCAATGAGCAATGAGTTTGCCCGTAAATAGTTAAATCCTATATTAACTACAGTATAGAACTATAATTTTTTCCTATGTTTGTCTGACCAGGAAAATACAATATGGTACAAGTATACATATTTAAACAATATCCATCATAGACCCAGATACAACAGTTATTTAAGAGTTGTGGCATTTTTACACAACTGGATCTGATCCTGATCTCCATGTGAATGTTCGTTCGCACATAGAGCGGTGCTGGCATGCGGGAGAGGGGAGCGGACTTCCATATCACACATCTCTCTAGTTTGGCAAAGGCAGGTGATAGCAGGTCTTACATTGCTAGACCCCTGCTTTAAGTTAGCAACAGTCCGTGCAACCATTGACTGCACAAACCAGGGCAAACTCAGTGTCATTTGTTGCATTTAAATTTCCCCCATTCACCTATCATAATTTAGGTGGAAGGGGGAAAGATCTGGCCCAGGTTCTGTGCACAGGGATTCCGCTCACACATGCACTTTTAGCCAACTTCCAAATGGATGTGTGTGTGGAAATTGTCTCTAGTGCGTAATCTGGGATCCGGTCCACTAATTGCAAACGTCTCCATTCAGCTATCATTCATTTGCTCTTAAAACACTTCAAGCACGGATTTGGATACTTATTATTTGTGCTTGTCTTTCCGTCAGCAGGGTGTGGCATTAGAGTTAAGGTACAGCACATTGGCTCTTAAGTCTGAATCCGGTCTATTATGAATATATGTTATGCATGCTATCACTAGAATATAACTGTTTCAGTATCATTATATTACAAAATTTGCCAAACGATGCATAGTAAAGAATTCAGACAGGTGCACATATGATGCAGGGAGGAGGAACAAGAGCTTAATACTCTGCTGCACACAATGGGCACCATATTGAATTGGGATGAACAATATCCCCCATTCAAGTTCTCAGTTAATATTCTGTTTCAGGGTCAGTGAACAACAGAAAATGTCCTTTGTGTGTTATAGCACAATCCCAACAATATTACCCATACTCACTTCCCAAATTTGCACAACAAAAGACAAATACTGTTTAGAATTGTATACAACATCAGGCTGTAGAATTTCAATGCACTTTGGTTAAGTGAATTGCAAAGGGCAGATGGAAATGTTTAATGCTTATGGTGTTCCTTGCCAGCTTTCCTTACACTTGGTTACTTTAGCGTGTTATTTTTATATATCGGACAAACAGACACATGATTATTCTGATTAACTACATGCAGCTAGATGTGTTAGTAGGTGTCCTTATTTGTAAATCTTGAAGTAATATTAAAAATACATATTTACAAGCTAGTAAATAACATATTAAGCATATAAAGTAGAATACATTTTTAAAAAGCATGTCATTATGTATCACTATATTTACATGCCTAATTCCTTATAATTGAAATTCAAGCTGTACTCTACATTAAAGCAATACTTACAGTGAATGTTGCGTATTTGCACACTTTGTAATGCAAGTTAACATGATCAAATCATGCAAAAGACTTTCCCTTCCTAATATAAACATTCACGGCTATGCTAAAAATATTAACATAATCATTACAATGAGGTTTGCAAGCACAAATATATTGGATCTATGTTATAATGCATGCATACACCTATTATATGAACTATTATAAGCTCATCATAATCACATCAATATACAGTAACCTCATTCAGTTTTGACCAAGGGGTTCCTCACCAACATAGATGATGATAGACAATTCTTTACCTTGATTTAAAAACTTTTGGATTGGGTTGAACATAATTATTTATGATGTTTTTCCTGGAATCCCTTGTCGACCAACATGTAATTGGTTATCACCGAATCCTAGACATTGCAGGCAGATTAAGAAGTGGGGACGTTGCCCATAGCAACCAATCACATTTGAGCAGCTGACTTAGAACTGGTGTGGACCAGGGGAATCTGAATGTTTAATTAAAACAAAACATTGCGAAGGCCTGAGGCGGGTGTTGACGCAGTGTGATTTCCGCCCAGTGCTCTGAGAGCTTGAATCTCATTGGTGCAATGTAGATCTGTGATAAACCATAGATTTTGATAATTCATTGTTATAGAAGCATTAGGACATGAATGTAGTTTAGAGAGAGAAAGATTTGCAATACATGCATTGACAGTACAGTGGGATCTGCAGCCATAATGGACAATGTGTGAAGATATGGAGGTATATTTACTAAGTGGTGAGATTGCAGTGAGATTGGAAATTGGGGATGTTGCCCATAGCAACCAATCAGATTTATGCTCACACACTGGAGAATGTGAACTCAAATCTGATTGGTTGCTATGGGCAACATCCCGACTTTTCAATTTCACTGTAATCTCACCGTTTAGTAAATATACCCCATGGATGTGTGAAGTGAATATTTACAGGTTTAGCTGTTACAATAAGACTAATAGCAAATGTAGATTTAGAAATGTCACTAAAATATAACTGTGCTCTTACATTGCCCATAGCAGCCAATCAGATTCAAGCTCACATTCTCCAGTATGACAGAGAACTTGAATCTTGAACCAGTTTTACCAATCAAGCAGCTTAGTGAATTTATGTCCAGAAGCACGCATGTGCACTTCATGGATATTTGCATGTGAAAATTGTACATCAAATAGGATTCTGGATCCCGTCCATTTTCATTACCTTTAAGCAAGCAATAAGTGAATTTTGCCATTTTTGGTTGCTTGTGGTCTAATGTTACATTAGTTTATCAACCAATAATCCAAAATGTTCTGTACCCTGCAGTAATACATGGTATTGCTTTGTACCATTTGATGGTGTAAGATTGTGGTACATGAGCTTTTCTTTGTATTTTCCATGATTTCCTTATCTTCATAGTTATATACAGGTACATAAGACATGGTTAAATGTGCAAAGATATGGCATATTGGATCTATGTAGTGAGTCTTTTCTGCTTCTTTATAAACAGTAAAATACTAAATATATGTTGCTGTTGTTATACTTTGTGCGATAATGCTGTGTTAAATCTTAAGGAGAAAGTGAAATCAGTACAGAATCTCATTGAAGCAGACATGCAGCTGCTCAGTAGCGACTAATAAATTAAAGTTTCAAAAAAAGTTGTAAAATGCATTGTTGCAGTGTTGCCAAATCATAAATAAACATTGGTTTAATTGCTTTTCTGAACCAGATGGAGACAGGACAAGAAAGAAAGAGACTTAAGAGCCCTTAGACTGAGCAGCTCAAGACTAGCACTATAAAAAAAAATGTCCAGAGTGTTTTGACAGAGTAACTTGAGCGTAATGCCACCTCATTAAACCCCCCAAAAATCTGAAAGAGAAACTTTCTGGGCTCAATAGTGTAGAGTGAGGTCACCAGCTAATCCAGCTTCATGACAACAAAAGACCCTTGACTGATGAGAGAGCTTCCTCCATTGAAGAGGGGGGGGGGGGTCGAAATTCCTTTGCCCCAACCAGTCTTTTCAGGCTGCAGAATGAAAAATCTGTCCCTCTGCTTTGCACAAATGTCACACAACGGCGTGTGACTATCGAGGCCCCCATCTCCCATGTGGATTACTTAATGATTAAATGACCATTGAATTCTAGGCTGCGTTACATTAGCATTGCTGAGATTGTCCTCTGCAAAGCTACAATACAAGTGCGACAGCTGAATGCCACAGCAAGTGTAAAATAATAATTAAGGTCAGCAATGCTTTCCCTTAAAAATAGCTCTTATGTGTTTTTTACGTTTCAACAAAATATATATTTAGAAAAAAAAAAAAAAAAAGCATCTGTCCTTGGAAATTGCTTGGTAGTATTCTATTTTCTGGACGGGAATTGCTTATATTCAGCACTTTCAAAGGGCTTCTCAGATCATAAATACTGTATTTCTGAGAGCATGCTGTTAACTTCTGCAAATCAATAATACAGTGGAACCCTGTAGTAATCAAAGTAAGCAAACTGAAGTTATCCTCCCAACTAACTACAACCCCCAGTGTGCTTTCGTACAAAGGTACTTTGTCGTAGATGAGAAGATAACAGACCTTTTTGTTCCTAAACATACTGTTCATATTTTATTATTGAGCTTCCCTTGCAAAACACTGAATATTATGTAATAGACAATATCATTATTTCTGCGACTGATATAATTTCATTTATGTTCTATTTTTCTTCTTCCTAGGTACCTACTGTCAGGACTACAATCAAAGCTGTTGTAGATCAAATAGCCTTTTACTACACGTTATATTTATTTTACTTCAAGTAATACTGCCTTTCTTTTGTCCATTTAACATAAATAAGAAGCCGAACATTCAAAAGCATGGCGCATAAGAAGAGCCATCAAAAGCGTGGATTTTACATTTGCTATTTGGTGCTACTGGACCTGGCAAGCGGCATTCTGGGAGTTTCAAGTCAGTTTATTCGAGAATTAGGTGACAAATCTGAGAACAAAGAGTTTCTTCATAATCGTCTAAAGAGAAGCTGGGTATGGAACCAGTTTTTTGTTTTGGAAGAGTACACCGGAACCGACCCTCTGTATGTTGGCAAGGTAAGGCACTCGGAATAGCACAGGGGGAAAAAAGACTATTCAGCTATTTTTGATACAGTTCTGTGCGCATTTAATTTACTGCATCTAAATAGAATCGGTGTCACCTTGAGATATCAGCAGATTTACATTTGCTTTTTATGGCCATTAAATTGAATAGAAAGCCTTGTGCTAATTATACTGTTGCGAGTTTTAATATGCCAAACCTGTCTAGAATTTCAGCGATTTGAAATACCTATTACGAGTTCTTTGTTTAAGGGAACTCTCGACTGGCAGCCCAGCTTCCTGGATAAAAATACAACTTTCCACAAAAGTTTTTCAGGACAATACTTACCATATAAATATTCCCACTGTAGCTGACTTCCTTAGTTTTTATTGTTGTTTCTTATGTAAATGAGATAATAAGAAATGGAAAGAAGGGTGTAGGGACATGTAAGTAGTCCCTGTGTCATACAGGAAGCCATTTCAATCAATCCATAATGAAGTGCAATTCATTTCTAAGTCGTTTATGAAAATCTCAGGGAAATCGCTAGGAAATAATAATAGATTGGATGAAAGTTTAGGATGGTGCTGGAAACACATTGTTGAAGGAATAAAAATTCATGAGACAAATAAAGGTCTATCTTGATGCTAATCAGTACATGAAATGATATGATAGATGGACGAATGTTTCCAACCTTAAAAGTCTAATTCAAATATATATGTTACTAAAACAACAATAAGTTAACATAGGTAACATAATGCAAGGAAGAGAAGCATGAAGGAAGCCATGGATGATGTTAAGCATATTGTTAAGCAGAAAAAAGGCAAGTCTGAAAAAATGAACGTAATCAATCAAATAAATGACTCCTATCAAGCAATACACATCCAACATAAACATACATAAACAAACATAAATAAATAAATATCAGGAGAAGATATTTAGTAGTTTTCCATATGTGCAATGGTCTTACTCTCTGCATAGAAGAGGAGAGTGAACTCGCATGACCACTTGTGTGCGGCCTTTGGATGCAAAACGAGTCCATAAGAATAATGTAGATGAACTATGTAGATCTGATTTGGTTTGTGGACAGATCTGCATTAAAGTACCTAATGCCACCCGCGGTGGTTCATCTGCAGACCTATCCCTGTCCCCTGTATGGAGTGTAGCCATGTGGATGTGTCAGAACGCCCCCTTGTACACAGGAATTACACTCATTCAGTGGAAATGACTGCACGCTCCATGCACAGCTGATGACGATGATGTTGTAAAGGAAACTTGCACAGGCTCATTCCTTTGTATCCCTGAAAGTTTCTCCTGAGTATAACTATGGCTAGTAATCAGTACTAGAAGCTCTGTGCAGAAAGACGGTTCAGAATGAGAAGGAATTATAGGACTAGATCGAGACTTACGAACTTACAAGCGCAAAGTTACGAGTGTGCAAAACTATGTAGAATTGCAGGGGAGGTAAAATGAATGTTAGTGTTTGCATACAGAAGAATTTTTGCATTTTGCACACAGATACTGACCAGTGTTAATGTTAGACTTAGTACTTTTTACAATTGTAATTCAACATGGTTTTGCCCAGTGTTATCTATAAAGAGCTTGCCAGTTGCTGACAGCTTAACACTGTCACTTCTGACTGGTTGCCATGTGTACATCCAATGCGGGCCCAATATTCTAATGGGTTCTGGCTATGTCTATTTCAACCCCTAATTGGAGAGTTGTCACTATGTCCCATCATGTCATCAGAGCGTTATGTCATTCTGAAAGAGCACAGGTTATATCACTTTTATAAATATGCAAGCTTCTTTAATGTAATGATTCCACTTATGATATTAATTTAGGAGGTTAGACAGCATGTCAGAGAAAGCAGTCAGTATAGTTTTAGGTTATTTGTATGTGACAGTTGCTGATTACTAACATCCTAATTTCAAACTGGTGAAATGTCAGCATAGTTCCTCTTGTAATAATGAAGATGCTTCCTGTAGAGAAGGATTCATTTGTTAGTTATGAAAGCTGTTTTTTTCTGGGTGAATACATTAATGTTAAAATTCTACCTTGTATTTTATACTGAGCTGTTTAAAATTGGATCTTAATCACTACAACAGACTAATTAAAACATTCACTTATTAGAACACATATTACAGACAAGAGCATTGTTCATTTCTAAGCGAATATAATAAAAACATGTAGGAGAAATCATTTTCCAAAATGTCTGATACTATGGCACCTGCTGCTATGTTTTATTATTATGAATATTTATTAGGCGCAACAAAATGTCCATACAATGGCGAACACAGACGGACAGACAGAACGCGTGAGGAAGAGGGGCCCTGCCCGCAAGCTTTCATTCTAAAGCAGATTGGGGATTGAAACATAGGGGCAGTTGCACATACACATACACTAGGGACAATTTGGTCAGTTGCCAAATAACCTACTGGTATGTTTTTGGCATGTCAGAGGAAACCAGATGGAAAGCGAAGCACTCACAAGGAGAACATGCAAATTCATACAGGATATAAAACATTGTTTTGTTCTGTCTTGACTAAGCCTGTACCTGTATGCCAGTCATTTCCTGAGAGATTGAGAGATGAGCAAAGTTACATTTATCAATCAACGAATGACAGTTCAGCTGGATTTTAGTAAATGACATTCTGCATGCTTTATAGACTATGGAAATAACTACGACAATGACGGAACAATTCATTCTGTTGTGCGGTGTGGTTGGGATAAGAGTAATAAGACAGGCACAGTAAATCACTCTACAATTTGGATGAACGAATAATACCTACATCTGTTTATTGATTAGGTGAACTGGAAGAATTACCAATAATTATTCATTAAGCCGCCTGCCTAGCAGTGTCTAACACAATCCTACTGTATGGATAACTGTGAGAACTGTCCTGTCCAGTTGTATTTACTAATTGCTTTGCACAATGCTTGCAGTATGTCTTACTTGCCAATTGGAAGTGAGACCATTTATCACTGTCTTGATCTGACACCATCTGCATGCAGTACTAAAAACAGTATAGCCTGTATAGGACAGTGAGATAACAACTTAGACTGTTTTATAAAGGGGGGGCTATCACACCTCAATTTTACTGGGAAAAATAACCTCATCTTTGGTATATGACTTTTGTGCAGTATTTCACCGTTGAATGTTTCAAATCCCCTTGTCTTGAATAGTAGAATTAGCAATAAATAAAATGTAAATATAAAGAAAACATATGCAGTCCATCTTGTCATAGGCCCTGACGACGGTATCACAACCGAAACAGCTGTAGGCCGAAACAGCGCAGACAAAGCTATAGTCTCCCCACCAAACACTTGGATGTCATTTTTTGGAAGGGAATTAACCATTGATTATATATGATGACCCGACAGAGACTGCAAATACTTGATTATTACATTGGATGACTTCTGATCTACAAGTGTTAACTAAAGAGCCAAAGTGGCTGCTGTTAACTGTTATTGATGCACTTTATCACGAGCTGGATGACTTTACTTAATTTTTCTGTTTTGTTGGATTTGGACAATTATTTTCTTATTTGGATGTATGTGGACACCTATCCTGTGGATTATACAAAAAATCATCATTCTTTCTATTGTGATACTGTATGAGTAATAACTGTGAAATGCTGGCATTGTTTGAAATACTAAGCATTCTTGGATATAAAGAAACCATAAATAGCTATGTAAAACTACAGACCAAATACATAGCAAAAATAAAGGTATTCAGGTTTGATACTGTTACGTGAAATGATTCATTAGTGTACAGAATTATGTATATTGAGTGAATAATGAAGCACCTAGTTACAACATGGTTCTAGTTGCATTTTCTTCCCCAGAAACAAAAGTCACACGTCATTTGGCGGTATATCTGATTCTTGACATATATTGGGATTATTTAAACATGCATGGAAGAACGCCATCGGCATTGTTTTTGTCTGCTTATATTTTTTCCCATTCTAACTGCAGTTCTCTTATTAATAATCCTTTCTCTTCTCCTTCATAGCTTCATTCGGATATGGATGAAGGAGATGGGTCAATAAAATATATTCTTTCCGGTGATGGGGCTGGAACCACATTTACCATCGATGACACTACAGGAGACATTCATGCTATACAAAGATTGGATCGAGAAGAGAGATCTCAGTATACGCTAAGGGCTCAAGCTCTGGACAGAAGGACTAATAGGCCAATGGAGCCAGAGTCAGAGTTCATCATTAAAATTCAAGACATAAATGACAATGAACCTAAGTTCCTTGACGGCCCTTACACGACCTCTGTACCAGAGATGTCACCAGTTGGTAAGCATAATGACAAATGATTATTGCCAACAACAGTTCCAGTAATATATAATAATATATTATTAAAATGTCCGCATATAACTAGTGTTGTTGAAATTGCTTCAGTTTTTACATTTACTGTCCGGTGGCATATATTGAATATTAAGTGTATGGACGTAATGTTAGTTTAATCACAAGTCCCGATCCTGGACATTAGAAGTATGAATGCACAGACAATGACCATATGTGGCATGTGAAAACTGACTGTTAGTACAGGATTAGGCCCCATGACTGTATTAACTAATGTGCTACCCTAACCAAATACCTTATTATTTCATAAACCATTTCCTGTATGTCAGTTCATACCAAGCAGTTTTAGTTTGACCAAAGGAGTGGGAACTCTGGAACGTGCACATATTGATGTCTTGATATTGATCTTGGATCTAGTGCATGGATTTTTATGTGAGCTATGATACTTCAGTATGTTAACAACCTTACAGATACTATATATATAATATAAATTATAATAAAAAAAATGTAAAAAGCCATTTGGCCATTTTGGAAATAACATTTTTGCTATACATATTAAAATCTGGTTACATTTGTAACACTATCATCACGTATGAAAGGAATAAGTGCAGTAACAATGAATTAATTCTTAACAGCAAGAACAGGTGACTAAAGCAATACTTCTAACTATGAATCCAATATGTAAGAAGACAGAGACGCATTAATAGTCTTCCACAGCTTATCTCTAAAAATGGTTTCTTCATTATATTGTTAGGATACATTAGTGGAATAGAAGCTGCATGTGGCCATTAATCTTACACTGACAGGTGGTTAAATAGTTAGTGTTGCTGTCATTATGCAAACTTTGCTTGTTTCTTTATTTATTTTTTATTGAAGAAGCTAAATTAGATTTTCAGCTCTTAATTTAAAAAGGTCAATGTTTTGTTTTCATTTTGTCAGGTACCTCCATTATCCAGGTGTCAGCGACAGATGCAGATGATCCTACGTACGGAAGTAGTGCAAGGGTTGTGTACAGCATTCTGCAAGGACAGCCATATTTTTCTGTGGACTCCAAAACAGGTATTTACTGAAATTGCACAATTTTCTGGATGAAAAAAAAGGATTTTTGCATCTTACTACAATAAATCAACATAAATATACAGCATATAGCGTCTACTGACCCAGCAATATAAATAAGCATTTTATTCTCTCCATCAGAAATACAATATTGCTTAGTCAAGTGTTAATCCGTGGATGCAAAATAATTTTCTCACTTTGCCATTGACCTCAATTAATGCATTATGTCGTAGCTTAAGCCAATAACATTTTCCAGAGGTAAAGTTCTGAATATGAGATAGCAAGATGCCACGATATTACTGTTCTGTATTCAGAACCTTTATAAAAATGGCTATAATGGACAGAGAAGTCTTTAGGTTTGTGTTTGACCTTTGCAGGTCACTTCTTGAATTTCATACTTTGTGTTGTTTAGCTTTTGATTGTTTAATTATACACTTGGAAGCTGATAAGCTTTGCAGTAGGGAAGATTAGCTGAACATAATACCGTATAGTAATCATGTGGCGCATTATCAGGTGGAAATAAATGACAGAAAATCAATACTTCATAAAATACACCACAATCTCAAACCCTGTTTCCCTTCCCAACATATGCTGGGTGCATAGAGCCCATTGTTGCTATTGTTTGAACAGTTGTAGATTGGTACCTTGGTTGATAAGTATTTCTCTTACTAATTCAAAGGTAGGTGATGGGATAGCCCTGAAGGTAATTGACATTTCCAGAAATATTGCAGTGTTTACTCTCCATCCTAACAAATGATAGGTTATACCAGATCCAGAGTTATAGCACAGCGAATGTTCTGATTCACAATTGAAAATGCATGCTACCTATAAGGAGATGCGCCAACTCTGCAAAGGTCATACTCAAATTGTGTACTCACTTAAAACATGCAGGTGGGTATGTATAGGTAACTAGACTGATGCCGCTTATACAATGCAACAGTTTTTGTACATGTTCCATAGGATTTTTTCTAATTTAACAAATGTGCTTTTATTTATGTATTGTGCAATTTTTATAATGTTTTTTAATGCAAAAAAAGCAAAATGTGAAATTATATGCTGCTATTCAGGTTAAAAATGTGAGTACAGTTTAATAAAGTGTGTGTAGTGTGTATGTAGCATGCAACTACTGCATTCACTAAATTATTTACTGTAAGGTATAATAAGGTATAATTATATACCTGTTCAGACTGCGTCCTAAAAGCCGGGCTTCATGATGCTTTTACGAGGCAGCCTGAATGGCAACCCGGCTCTCTCTGAACAGGTCTCAGCTGAAAAGAAGGGGTTGCCGGTAAACACTGGGTTCCAGGCTGCCTATGCACAGTGGTGACCCAGGAACCCTGCGTCACCACTGCTCAATGTGAACAGACAGCCTGTCCGTACAGCCACAGATCACCAGGGTTAGAAAACACTGCCAATCTGCAGGCTACCAATCTGAACGTGGTATAAGTTACATGTTGTAGAACATCTAATTCTACTTTGTGTCTGCCTGAATACGCACTATGTGCATGCATAAAAAATAGGTAGTTCCATAGTATTTTGGCATAGTATGCACAGCCAGGTTAAGGTTTGTAGAAGCTAATTATTAGTATTTAAATCAGAGTTATATGTGTCTCCTTTTTCTGCCCCTTGTATGTGTCCAGTCTTCATTTCAGCCCCTTGTATGTGCCCAAACTCCATTTCTGACCATTTTATGTGAGCACCACTAGAACCAGTTCTGTGTGTGTGTG
>JABWIB010000305.1:41286-82410 GCA_016617825.1 Platyplectrum ornatum
GGGGGGGGTCCTGGGGAAATGTGTGATTGTCCTGCGGTTAATTCGGCCTGGCCTGGTTTAATCCATAAATTGCCCTGCATTAACACACACACTGATAACCCATTGCCAATTACTCTTAACTTGACACCTTTGAGTTTTTGAATCTATTGTGTATTATAGCAATTAATGGAATAAAACTCATTGCTGACTACTAAAATCATAAAACATTGAAATTGTTTTGTTACAGTTTTGTTATCCGGGGATACCAACTCTCCTGAGGACTCTTAGAATTTGGGTATTTCTTCCCATATCATGGGAGAGTTGGCGAAACTCTCGAGACTTGGGCTGAATACAGTAATTTAATCTGAATCACTGCATTCAGCCCCCATTGTGACTATGAAGGGTGCGACCTGATGATGCATAGTCCCACCCACTGATAGTATAAGCATGAATTTGCCATCCAGGGGAAGGGCTTTTGGGTGTGATTTGCGTTGGCACCCTTCGCCCCATCCTTATGCTATTGGCTTTTGGTTTCTTCCGAGGGGGCCTTTGCTGGACAAAAGATTTTTTATTAACAATATAAAGCAGAAATAAAGAACTTTTATTTTAATCAGAGAAACACAGCCACAGTCTAGGTATATACAAGACTGCATGCTGTGCTACCGGTTGCAAAACTTTACATATATGGTCACCAGTAATATAATCTAATTAATAGATTAACGCACATATAAAACCTGTAGGATTCCTACTGCTTCTGCATTCTAGATAATATGTATAAAGCATTACTAAATCCACCAAGCTCTTCTTATCAGTGTCACTGCGCATTACATATTAACTATGCAAATGAAGACCAAGAATAAGCACATGCAAAGCAACATTTGGTCATGGGCTCTTTTTTTAATCTTGACGTTAATTACTTTTTGTTATCTGATTTTTTTTAAAGCCATTAGCACACATGTTTATATAAATGTTCCTTCTGTGATTGGTTCATTTGCTTGTGTATCATCTTGTTTAATTCTTTTATATATTTCTCTGGATGATTTCCTTGTTAGTCTTGATACTGTGATGTGCAGATTATGATCTAATTCCAAATGATTACGCTCTTGATCTTATTTGGTTTATTGCATTTCCTCTTCACAACAATGCAATGCACATTATATCTCATCACCCATTATCCTCAAATACTTCCATATCATGTGCTCTGCCCCTCACTATTGTTTTTCCCTCCTTCTCTACTCTAATTACTTCCCTGGCAATACGTCGTACTGGCAGCAATGTCCCTGTAATTATCTTAGTCCCACTATCCCTCTTGCAATCCATCTCCAAGTCTGTATTTTTCATTCTGTAAAGAAGCTCAGTCACTTAGTCATTAACTTGAAAATGACATAAGTACATCAAATTGAACGGTGTGCTGTTTATATGTCCCCTATTCAGTCACAATACCTCAGTGAGATTGTGCCAGTTTTCCTTCAGAATTACTAGAATTTCATATTATTATGTTTAAGCCATGTCAAATAAACGTTATTCTTTCTGTTGATCTTTTTTGGAGTTATAGTCATAGCAAAATAAGATGTTCAGCCCCATGTAACAGAACAGTGACGGGGCATACATTTACTAAGCATTGATAAGTGGGGATGTTGCCCTTAACAACCAACTAGATTCAAGCTCACATTCCCCAGTATGTAAAATGAAACTGAGAGCTTGAATCTGATTGGTTGCCATGGGCAACATCCCAGCTTTTCAATCTCCTTACAATCTCCCTGCTTGGTAATAGGGTGTTTCTACATTAGTCTAATATTAGTATTAGACTTAGTATTTAAGCAACATATCCCAAATCATTACATAGAAAATGTATTTGTGTAGTTTTAGGTGTAACATTTTTGTCATATTACACACCTCCAAGTGCCTTGATTCCAGTGGGACAGTCACGATTTTGGGTGACCGTCCCTCTGTCTCTCCTGCTTTGGGAATAAAACAGGGTTCTTTAGAAAAGGGGCATGACTTGGGTCAGACTGGGTGTGGTTTAGGTGGAGTCTGGGTTTGGATTTGGACGGGCCTGGGGGCAGGGCTTATTTGTCCCGTTTTCCGGGAACAANGGTGTTGGAAGGTATGCTAGTGTATCTATCAATGGTGGGGAAAATCTTCATATTCTTAAATTGATGATTTTGAAACTGCATATAAGAAGCATTTTTACTATATATTTAAACAGGTGATTCTTTGTGGTGGCACATCTTCTGTCTGTGCCTCAGATATCAGATATAATTCCCAAATTGGTGACTGTTTGTTGCCGTAAATTTTTGACCTCTCTAAAAAAAATAGTTGTGGACTGACATTCAAGGGAGGATAAGACAGAGAAAACATTTGTTCTCATTTCCCACTTACAAAATATATTTGATTTGATTTTTCTTTAAAAGGGTGCTCGAGAAAAATGAGTCTGAAAAAGTGCTTAGATTTGTACATCAACGTCACAAGAATCTACTCCCCACTTTAATGTTTAAGAGAGTGGTTACTAAACTTTCTCAGTTCAAGGCACCCTTAGGGTCTCCATATTTTTTCATTTTTTGGAAGGTACCCTAAAGACAAAATAGTTACCAACCAGAATCATGTTTGAGACAAAATAACGTAATAAATATTTAACTAACAACAGAAGTACTTCAGGATGATATAAAATCCCTTAAACCAGTGGTTTGGGAACCACTGGTTTAAGGGATGCTTCTGTATGCAGAAATATAAAGTCTAAGCAGATATTTTGCATTCTTTTTTATCTTAGCTAAAAATACGTTTCTCCAATTATGCAAAGTGCAGCGCTACAAGAACAATCTATGCGTCTCCCTCTCGCCTCACAACTCAGCCTTTGTCTGAATCCTTAGTGGCGACAACTATTCATTTCATTGCTCAAGAGGATAGGAAAGTTTACTGCAGATTATGGTGTTCACAACATATTTTTACCTTTTCAGGAATCAGTCAGAACCTTTTTAGTTGTGGATAGAAAAGAAAGCTTTTTCAAAAATGTTTCCACAAATGTGACACTGGTTCTGTGGACCAGATTCAATTGTGGACGAAGACGGGCAAAAGCGCACAGCTTGTTAGCATGAACAGAAAGAATACACAGCTTTTTTGTGTCTTCATGAGGAATTAAATCAGGCCCAAACTGTTCTCCTAAAATGTCACGTTTTATTATGACCCTGCTCTGTCAATACAATTACACTAATGTATAAATGTCCTTGCATGACGTCTACGGAAGGCCTTTTAATGACTTTAAATAGCTGCTGTGACACAGAATCTGCATACTATTTTTCACTACTTCTTCCTATTACTTGCTCTGCTCTCTGTCTTGACAGCATAAAGTGCTACTTGACATTGGTTAAATAGATGTGAAGGATTCTATTGCTAACTACAATACTAAGGATTATCTCTTTGCATTGAGATGACACATTTTCCACAAAGTCTGTAAAATCTGCTCACTCTGACATGAAAGTTATCAAAATCATCTCATTTTAGATGAGACTTCAGCCTTGTCAGGGAGTCAGCGCTCAGATTAGATACATACATTTGCATATACATAAATTGTTTGATTTTTTTTTTTCGATTGTACCTGTGCTTTAAAAAACTCAGGTGCAGATTAAACCAGATTAAACCAATGCTGTGCATTTCTTCTGGAACAGCGCCCTCTACATGCAAAATTTAGAACTGTAGCTGTCCTGTATATTGAAGCAGGTGTAATGTATACATTATTTGCGTCATCATTCATGCAGTTGTTGAGTTCTTAGTGATTGATTGCAGATAATCGGTCTGTAAATATTGAAACAGATGTGATGCCATGTATCTTTGTTTTGGATTTGGGATTTGAAGTGTGATCCCTAAAACAATGCTCTGCTATGCTTCTACATTATTTTTCTCACAATGTATAGAAAGGCACAATTTCTCATCTTCTTCTTATACTGTTAACATTATTGTGGTTCAGTTATTTAGTATACAGACACAGATACAGGGATTGACAAATAGTATGATAATAAGCTTCACCTCAAGAAAATGTTTTATGATGTTTTTATTATTATTATTATTATTAACATTTATTAATATGCGCCAACATAGTATCGACAGCACTGTACAATAGGAAATACAGTACAAAGTTTAAATATAGTAAGTAGAGTACAGCAATAGAAGGGGGAATAAATGGGCCCAGGTACAGGGAGATGACATGAGGATTTAGAGCCCTACATGTGTTAGTTAATATACTAAGCTGGGTGTTACTAAAAGCCTATTTAATTAAATCGCCCAATTAATCAGTTTACATGCTGTTAGTTATACGTGAAATATAATCATACCTCCCAACACTTTAAGACAAACAACCGCCGCACCTGATTTACCCAAGTCCCTCTCATTGTAGAGACGGACCTGAGACAGTGCTCATTCTCCACCCAAGGTGGATACACCATCCAGGAGTACTAACCTGCCAGCAGTACTACGTGCTGTTTATAAATAACTTGCCAGCAGTTGTCAGCTTAGCACTGGATGGTGTGTCCTCCTTTTGTGTGTGGTAGGTGGCCATCACAAATAATTGGAAATATTTCTCACTTCACATGCATATTTGAGTAATTTTATTTTTCTAAGTCACTCCACAAGTGTGGCCTTAGATGCACCATAGGGAACAAGTTACACTTTTTTAAGAAATTTAAAATAATGAGATCTACAATACAATACATACAATACATACTTTTTATGACCATTGCAAACAGTTACAGGGTTAAAGAAATGGGTCACTAATATTGAAACCTTCATATGTCTTCTCAGCATCATTTACTGTAGCATTAAGAGCAAGAGCCAACTTCCAAATTGCTAATAATACAACAACAACTAAATGATTAATGCACAGCGCTGTATGCAATACTGGGAGTGATATACCTATACCTATTATATAGTTCACCATATGACAGTTTCTAATAATCCCATTAAGTGCGTTTATTTAGGCATCCATCCTACTGTATGCACTTCAACACGTGACTGTGACATATTTATCCTGATTACTGGTGCTTACAGCAAGTCGATTAAGCAATAAAACTGTGGTCACAGACATTGGCAGATCATTGATAGTATTCCATTGTTTTATGTCCGATCCAGGTGTTAACCAAGGGTCTTGCATAGTTTTTGTTAAACCTTGTGTAATTGAAATGTCTGCTTTTGGAAATGTGGAGAAAACCCAGCAAGCAGTTTGCAGAAGTCGGATGAAAACCAGAGATCCATTGTAAAGTCCATTGTACCTATTATTTAGATGATCAGAAATGACTGCAAAGTTATAGAATCAAACTATATAAAATGAGTATCTGCTACTTGCGCGTACATGTGGATTTAGGAAATTTTCCCAAATGTCTCTTCATATTACATTCCTTTTAATTAAATGTACATGCACCTATATTGTTTTAGGCAGAAATCTCACTGTAGTTATCTTAAGCTCAGTGCAAAAGGCAAAAAACCCTGGTCATACCCTTGTACAAAATGAAAGGTGACATCCTAAAGAAAAGAAAATGAAATAATATAGGATAGGATTGGCAAATACCCTATGAAGAGGTCAGGCTCATGATAGTATTTTGCTAAATGATCTCAGGGCTGCAGAGAGAACCAGGCAGTTCAGTAAAGCACTAATCATGGCATATATTCTGCTGAAGCACTTTAGAGAAATGTTGCTGCCACCTACTGGCAGCAGATTGTATATCCATTCCAATTAATCGTTGCTCTGTAGAACTGAATGACCTGTTACAGAAAACTGCAACAGTAAAATGAAAGCTAAATTGTTTCTGGAAGTTACGCTAATTTGTTCGGAGGCTGCAATTACAAAACTGGTAATTATTTTTCAACTCATGATGTGTGTGTCCATATGACTGTATTGCAGTTTACTTAAATATACAGTTCGTTCAGTTGTTTCATTGGATACAGCACATAAATTACACTGATGTGATAGTTTTAGCATCTGGACAATTATCTCTGGTTTGTAAATGACATACTTGCTGCCAGATGAAAGGCTTTCAATTGCGATTCTAGGGGATTTTTTTTGTAATATTGCCCATTTCTTTCCCTTCTGTAACCACTTAAGGAATCCACGTCTTTCATTTAAAAGTGTGATTTTCTTCTTAATGCATCGTGTACGCAAATTGTGACATTGTTTCTCTCCTGCAGGCATCATTCGAACTGCTTTAACAAACATGGACAGAGAAGCGAGAGAGTATTATGAAGTAATTATTCAGGCCAAAGACATGGGTGGGCAATTGGGGGGATTAGCCGGAACAACCACTGTTAATATCACTCTCAGTGATGTGAATGACAATCCTCCAAGATTCCCTCAAAGTAAGTATTGGGATTAACATAAATTTTGTGCAATGTACTTAATGTTGCTCTTCTTGTCTTTAAAACTTTCTTCGGCTGCTAACTAGCAGCATCGAGTGCCAAGATATCTCGCTGGCATAAGGCTTCGGCACAGTCTATCAAGGAGAAAAACTNAACTACTTTTATTTGGTTCATTTTTCGGAAGCAATAAAATCTGTGTATTTTAAGATGTGTTAAAGTTCTCTGTTCTAACAGCTTGCAGAACACAAATGTTATGTCATTGATTACATCTGTCATGAGCATAATAAACGTCATTACAAAACTTTTCTTCTCACAGTTCACTTTGTACCAAATGTACCTTTTGATACAATGAACATGTGAAACGCGTAGGGTGCAAGGCTGGCTCTAGTCTTGACAGCTATATAGCCATACTGATCAATTTCTGGTTGCTTTAAGTTTGTACAGACTGGAATGTATGCCACATACTGTACTCTGTGAACCTTAGAACTGCACATGCCCAGAAAAGACGAGAAGNCAAATGAGGCAATTCAAACTCAATACAACAACATACAGGTGTGAGTGCTTGCACTCCAAGGAGCATTATAGGGAAAGGAAGTAGTGGACTGACCTAGTCAATGTACAATANAGAACATGTTCCCACAAATCAGTCAATCCAGACCCATAGTAAAGTGTCACTATGCAAAGTTCATGAGCAACTATTTGACAGTACACAGTATGCATGTATAAGAGACCATCATGGTCTATCTATGGGTTGCTTATGCTGTGTGCAGACAGCCTTGGTAAATTAGGAGAAGCATGTTGCTCTTTTGATTTGATTCATGTACTTATTTCTTTTCTATTAATTCATTAAGGACAATATTTTTTTGCATAGTCAATTACGAGTGAATATTAACATGATGCATTGGCAAATTTTTATTCCACATTACAGTGCACATGTATGACTGATGAAGCAAACCCATGTTTGTTGTGCTTTACCGTTATGTGCTTTTAAAGAACCTGCAATGGTGCACACATTATATGTGTGTCTGTATCACCCATAAGGCACTATATTTGCATTGGATTCTTTGAATGCAGGGTGCATTCTTTTTTGTACTTGATTCTACATGANGCGGAAAAAAGTTGGAGAAACTAATTTACAATTATAATACACATATTTATGCTGAAGGACAAGTACGGCTGCAAAATTATTGGGATTCTGAAACTCTTATTGGAGACATCAGATATGCACATTTGTGTACCCATGTTTTCATACAACATATACTAATCTATCTTTGTCTCCCTTCATCAGAACACTACCAAATGAATGTATTAGAATTATCACCAGTAAATTCCACTGTCGGGAGAGTCCTGGCAACGGATCTGGATGAAGGAGTAAATGCAGAGATGAAATACACTATTATAGATGGAGATGGAATGGACATGTTTGATGTAACAACAGATCCCACATACCAAGTTGGAGTTATCATAGTAAAAAAGGTAGCTACTATTTTTCATGTACATGATTCAATGGTACTGACAATGAAGTTGGGTGACTTTGATGGTGTGGAGAATGAAGAATGGAATGGAAAACATATAAAAGTTGTATTTACCTGTGTATAGTATTCACCTGTGTATGTATTTTGAAATTTATTTTGAAATGGATTTTCCCAGTAACTGATACACTGTTATTAGACTTGTGCTAGGAAACATCATCTCTCACCTGTAATACTTTAAATTTACCTCCCTTGCAATTCAACATGGTTTTGTCCACTCCTAACGTTACGCTAACGTTAAGTCTGGATCTGAGTGTATAAAACTAGCTAGGCAGGTTCAAATGTAGTAATAAAAAATGAAAACAAGCATTTTAAATGGCATACATTAGTANTGTATGTGTCCCAAAACAACTAATGTCACTTGTGCTTATATTTAAAGTGTTACATATTTAATAAGATGCAAAGTTAAACGGGCAACCTGTTCTTGTTTTATATTTTATTTTANCACATTTTCAAGGTCTGACAACATTGTCCATATGGTGAATGTAAATTTAATAGAGATTGCTAACTAGGACATAAGAAAGTTTTCTTGTCATAATTGGTTATCTTCTTCCAGTGGAATATAAGGCAATATAATTATTGTTTCATTTTCTCTGCCTATAACCACATTGGTTAAAAATAAATAAAAAATTGTTAACGAACAAACAAATAAATCAACGAATATTGAATTCATTAACTAGATAAGATATCCAGATATATTTCATATGTAAAATTTCATACTTGTATCATTCTCAATATAAAACCTTGTATCATTAGAAGGAGTGATATAGTAAACATGTCATTTCCTATANGTGTCCTTTTGTGAATTCATAGTCTACCATTTGGCCTACTATTATTAATAGTTTACACAAAATTCATAGTTTTACACAACTGCATGTTTTTTTTCTAGTCTACCATAAGCAGCAGTCAAAATAGGTCTGGATTATTTATAAACCAATAAAACCTGTGCATTTTTAATTGGGGCTTAAAGATCCATAACTGCTAATTATACTTAGAAGAAGCTGAGCTAGATAAGACAGATGGAGAACTGATCATGCACAGAGTGGAAAAGTAACCAAAGTTTTATATGTGATAAGGCTGTCAGTGTAGCAATACTAATAAATTGTCCTACATTAGCCAACAGTAAAACCACAGAGGTGTGTATTGTTTTGCTAGATCAAGTCACCAAGTAGCAGGAACACCAGCTTGCAGCAGTATATCACGCAGGCTGAACCACAGAGACAATATTTAGGAGAAAATGATGTTACTTGTATAAAGAATCTAATGTGATACAACAATCTGTGTTTTTATTGTAGTATTCCCTCCTAATGTAGAACGGCTATTAAAATGTATTGAGAATTCATGTCCAAATGCATGAAAATGCTCAAAACGATTCTCGTTGTAATAGTTGCAATTATCATTCCTGGTTGTTGTCGTGGATGGCCGCGATTTGTGCTTTTTACAAACGATCATCTTCAGTGAACTGTCGGCGTCAACAAATTTATCAGAATTCCGGATGGATTATCATTTCGGGGGTCTGATATCTTGTTGTGGATGGCCATTACCGATATTGTTACTAATGTTTGGGTATATACGCCTAGTGAATGATTATCGGGAAGTGTTTGCGCAAGACCGATTTTTTTATACAATGATTGTTGGAACGACAATCTCATTGTGTATGGCACCGATAGTTACACGTTTGTCATGGGCAAATTCTTTAGCAAGATCATTACAAATTAGGGAAAAAATGTGAATTGTTCCCATGCATGGCCACCTTTATACTATCATATATTCAGAAATGTATGCAATAATTATTTTTCATGAAACAATCAAATATTTAAATTCACCTTTTTCAGCCCCTGGACTTTGAAAGAAAGAAAAGCTACACACTCAAAATTGAAGGGTCAAACCCACATATTGAAGTACGTTTCTTTAATCTGGGACCATTCCGTGATACCACCACAGTGCACATTAGTGTGGAAGATGCAGATGAACCTCCAGTGTTTGATTCTAGCCATTATTTTGTGGAAGTCTCTGAAAATGTGGACATTGGAACTACAATACAGCTCGTTTCTGCAAAGGACCCAGATGCCACAAACAATTCAGTCAGGTGACTATGCACTACTATTATGGCCATTATGACCACTGTTAATATAGAAAATATAGAAAATCAAACATTTACTAGAGACTTCAAGTTATTGTATATTGATGTTCATTATGTCCATTATGTCAATATATTGCACAATATATAATNAAAGCTTTAATACTTAGATCAATGGTCATTTAACATGACTACAGTTGACTACTGTGTGCAAACTTTAGCTGATATGACAGATAATGTTTTAGGACAAATATGGACCTCTGGAACAGAATTTGGATAGGTAAATGAAAATACACCATGGCCCTTATTCACTAAACTGCGGGAATGAAAATGTAACCGATCAGATTCCAGTTGACTCTCCAGATTCTCCAGCATGAAAAAGTAAACTGAGAGATACAATCTGCTATGGGCAACATCTCCACATTCATCCACACAACATTTATATAACATACACGCCATAACTGTTTTCAAGTACGTTAATTTAAGATCCTACTTTTACACATTACTTAACGTTACCCATACTGAATATATGGGATGAGTCTTGATTGGGGTAAAATCCCAAATAACAAATACGAACTTAACACCCAAAAGGTACAAGTATTTTTCAGTAAACCCTTGAACTTGAATTTTTAATTTAGCATTCCTCCAGCTAGAATAGTGTTAAATATGGTATTTGGCTGGAATATAGGCATTGTTCAGTAGTTAACTTATGAAGGGTAATAAGATCCAAGTGCAGTTATTAACTGAGAAATTAGGTCATTCTGAAGAAAGGCATTGCCTGTGCAGCTAGTCATTAGTGATTAATATAGAAATAATGAACATAATCTACTACTGATTTGACCTTCAAATGTCATGAAAATGAGAATGTGTTGAGAAAACCCTTGCAAGGTATTTAAACTCAGAAAAATGGTATTTGTCCAAATATATAAATAACATAGTCCAGTTTGAATATTTTTTAATGAGCTTAATGTCAAGTAAAAGCAGTTCCTTTCATGTCTCACAGTTCGGGTGGATTTTGACAACTGTCAAGGAACAGCATTTTCAAAAGTCATCCTGAATTTTGCACTGCTGTGGAAAGAAAAGTATAAATATTTGGAAAATATTTGAATTTATATGGGCTACAGACC
Source organism: Platyplectrum ornatum (assembly GCA_016617825.1). Lineage (NCBI taxonomy): Eukaryota > Metazoa > Chordata > Amphibia > Anura > Limnodynastidae > Platyplectrum > Platyplectrum ornatum. The sequence goes on from JABWIB010000305.1 coordinate 52,347, forward strand.
TTAATGTTTCTCTTACACTTACATTCACATGGACCTGAATCTTTCAAAAATTTCCTTTAAACTTATCTCAAAGCAGCATGAAGCTTGGGGTCTTAAATCCAAAGCAACAATCATAAACTTTAATAAAAAAACTATGGGACGAATCCAATGCCACTGGTCTCGGGGACTTAAATGTAGCACCATTCCTGTTGGTGGATACCCACTGTACTGTATGCAGTAATCCATGCAGGAATTTTGGTGACCACATCAATATCTTGCATTGAGTTCTGAATACTAGACTAGACCTGAACTTTCTAGACCTGAATCATTTCTGATCCATCTCCACTGCATCATAATGTACCTTGTAATTATAAACCTCTGTTTCCAATGATTGCAGCCTGCAGTCGTAATGTAGAATCATGTCATTTGTGTTTCTATGACAATGAAAGGTGACAATCAAAGGTGCATATGGCAGAAGTTTGGATCCATCTTTAGTGATTTTTCAGAGTTTGTTGTGTCACATAAAATGATTACATTTTTATATGCATTTCATATGCTTGCAGGTATTCTATTGACAGGGACAGTGATCCTGGACGATACTTCTATGTTGACATTACCACAGGAGCACTGATGACTGCTAGGCCTCTGGACAGGGAAGACTTATCTTGGCATAATATAACAATTCTCGCAATGGAGATGGGTAAGTTAAACATATCCACCTGTAGTAGTATTATCTCAGGGAACTCTTCTGGAATTTTGGGATTTCCCAGATTTTGGGCAATTTTCCCGATATCCCAGGAGAGTCTGCAAATATCTTGGGACCAGGTCTGAGGTCCCAAATGACTTTCCCAGCCCTGATATGTTATATGAATGGGCATGGCTTGCTGACGTTATGCCCGCACGTTCATAGCAAATGTATGGTGTCTACTATCCAGGGGTTGGGCTTTGATCATAATTTGCATAAATATCCCATATTGCAGACTCTTGGATTCTCCTGGGAGGGAGAAACTAAAAGTTTTAACCCAATATTATCTTATTATCTTGTTTTTATTTTTGCGGCCAATTAAAGACAGGCAGCATTACAGAAAGTTGGGCACATTCAGCCTGGCATATTGCCACAATCTCTTCCTATAGACATATGTTTCCTAACGTAACAATCTTTCATTACACTGTTTTTATAAAACTGTATATCACAAAAATGCAACAATACACAGGAACTGGCAAATAGCACTAATGTTACTCCATTTTGTTTTATCTTGCAGATAATCCGGCACAGGTTGGAAGTGTCCCTGTTACAATAAAAGTACTGGATGTCAATGACAACCCTCCAATCTTCACCAAATTCTATGAAACTTTTATGTGTGAAAATGCAAAAGCTGGACAGGTAAGTTATTAAGACAAAAGACTCCATTAGGCAGTTATATAAAGTAGACATTTGCCAAAAATGTTTATAGTAATAGATTGACAGTTTGGTTTTCTTTATTCAGTCACTCATTGCTTTTAGCTATCTTTACATTTGCCAAGGCTAACATAGAAGAACAGTTTAAGCATGCTTGGTGTAAATACAAGGCTATACTAAATCTCAAACAAACTTAAAAATCAACTATGGTCAGTATAGCTTTAGATACACGGCTGGGCAAACTAGATGGGCCATGTGGCTCTTATCTGCCGTCACGTCAATGTTTCAAAACCTGGCTGTTGCTCACTACCCTTTTCTTCAAAGAATCTCACTTATTCACGTGCAGCAGTGTTCAGAGCATGTGCACTAGGGAGGCAAGTCTATTAATGGGTCAAAAAAACATAAAATAACAGAATAATGTATGAAAATAGACAGTAATANATGTATCAGATAGAAATTATTTATCTGTTCATATATATTTTCCCATGTAAACGTGAGATTAATGTAAGAAAACAAAAATTCCCCATGTAATACACAATGATGGCACTGGAGAAAACTGGTGCCTAGGGTTCCAGTCTGAATGATTCACCTTGCAGCTTGATCAAGGACTTACATCCCTACAACCAAATGGAAATACAGCAATTAACATGCAGTATTTGATGAATGTTTCATGCATGCAGACAAGCAGTAGAAAACCTAATACAGGACAAAATATGATTTAGACAGATAAGACATTTCATTGCTTCAGGCCCATAAACTGCACCATATCAAGGGCCATATTAAGCTTTGATGCTGGGGAATAGTACTAATATATGGACAAGTCAGTTGGGATTTTCTCTAAGGCTGAGNCTTCCAACTATACGTTGGTGGTACGATAAAGAACCCATGAACTCCGGCCAAATCCTAATGACATAATTCAGTTATATGGAACTTAATAATTATATTTCCATATGACCTTCCCTTCTGCTAACTTTACTCTGAATTATGAATGTCCTTTATATGTTTTATAGTCAAATACNTTCATTTTATAACAAAGGGAATTGTGGAAAGTGTTTTATCAGTTATTTTACCAGTTTTATTCTTTATTTGCATTTTAGCTGATTCAGACTGTGAGTGCAATAGACCAGGATGATCCAGTAGAAGGTCATCATATATACTACAGCCTGGCTCCTGAGGCAGCCAACAACCCAAATTTCACATTAAGGGATAACCAAGGTAATCAATATAACAAAATAACAAATGAATTTTGAAAATATAATCACAAATATGCTTATTACATTAGCCTGGTTAAAATATGTTAGATTAAGTATTCTATGTTGTACTGATTTGAGCATGAAAAAGTATTAGAATAGAACAAAATAAATAACAAAAGTTAAGCCGTTATTTAGGGCTTAAAGATTTTTCACACAGCGACGATATGAATAGCATGTGGTTTTGCAATAGAATACTGAATTATTTAAACTATATACAGAGGTGGTGATTTTAATTGTGTAATTACATATACAATTTTCCTTTTTGAGTATCTTAGGAAATCAACCCCATAATCTTTTTCTTAACTCAAAAGGATTTTTTTTTAATTTACTGTATTCTATTGAAGGTGACAGAGTTACGACCTGACTCTATACTAAAATGACAATTAAATTGCAGATTTTAAGAACAGAAGCTCAATGTGTCATTTTTGTGCTAGACAAATGGCAAAGGATAAAATAAATAATATCTTGGATGCATGTTTTCAGTTACCATTAACAGCAGGTGGTTCTAAGCCACTTTGATAACAGAAAGTCATTTCTAGTCTTTTATGGTAAAAATAGAAATGGTTCAATACATATTAAACTCTTTAATGTGCTCTAACATCAACAGCCTTGTGTTTGTGAATAGAAATAATACACAACAGGTATGATATAAAAACAATAAATGGATTCCTTTATTTGAGATACTAATAAATGTTTCATTATTTACCTAGATAACACTGCTTGGATCTTAACTAGAAAATCTGGCTTCAAACAAGCTGAGCAGAGCATCTTCTACATCCCTATATTAGTAGCGGACAATGGACAACCTATGCTGAGTAGCACTGGTACTCTGACAATACAAGTCTGCAGTTGTGATGAAGATGGTGATATTATGTCTTGCAATGCTGAACCATATACATTACCCATAAGCCTCAGCAGAGGCGCTCTCATTGCTATTCTTGCCTGCATTTTTGTATTATTAGGTATGTTACATTTAATTTTAATAAGAAAGTATTTTTCTCACTTGCCAAANTACTATAACAATCTGTGATTTATAATAGTTTCTTCAGAACCTTCTGTGAACTTATTGGGAAGTACATAATGACCTGGTCAACCTCTGGTTTGATAGATTTATAGTCCCAGCATGCTCTACCTGTTTAACACCCAACAGTCCACTTGCCACTGGNATTTTTATCTTCATGGTAGTTTGCTCGTACTTAAGGGGGTATTTCACTCACACCCCCACACATCACCCACCTTTCTGCGAACAGACAAAAATTTGTAAAGGATTTTTGTGAGAGTTTCCGAGTTCCTCACTGGGATGTNCACTTAAATCATGACTTAAATCGATGAATGGAGTGTTGCCTGAGGATTCTCTGGCTGAGGGTGAGGAGCACATAGACCTCACCAGAAAAACTCTGTCTGTAATCTATCATACCCACCAGAGATGGGAGCCCAACAGTTTAGCCTATCTAGGTAGTGGTACTCACCATGCATAAGGCCCCCCTCCCAGATGTTTCTCTCCAGTGAGGTCCCTACAGAGCAAAGAACAAAGCAGCCCAAATCCCATGCCATCAGTATTGTGGATTTCTGCATAGGGGAAACACTATTCAGGACAGTGGTATGCTTGTGGCCAGAAAAATACAGCTCAAGCAGTAGACCAGGCACAGCAGGTAAGGTTGACATACCCTGGTGGTCTAGGGAAACTGTGATTGGAGGCAAATCCAAGACCTGTCCCTAAATTTACTAAGCAGGAGATTGATAAGTGGGAATGTTGCCCATAGCATCCAATCAGACACAAGCACTTTTATTTTACATATTGGAGAATGTGAGTTCGAATCTGATTGGTTGCTATGGGAAACATCCCCACTTTTCAATCTCCCTGCTTAATAAATTTAGGCCCTGGTTCCTTATACAGGTGGACGCGGAACCAGGCAGCTCTGATGGGAGCTGTCGTCCCTTCCAGATTCACTGTGGTCCCCAAGGGAAAAAGCCAGTATTATTGATGTGAACTGTAGTGAAACTACAGGCAGTGCATGCACCTGGGCCCATGAAGATACACAGTCCCACATCCACCAGAGCACCAGCTGGTTATCATAAAGGGGGGCCCAAATGTATAATTGTGTACTTGGGCCCATGACTTTCCAAATCTGTTGTCAAATCTAGTTGTCATCATCTTACGTAAACTATCAATATACAATAAGTATGTATGACTATAAGCAAGTCCAGAGTAAGAATCTGGTTTGTTATAATGCTTCATCATATTGCCAACACTATTTAAAGCTGTCAATGGAATTATACATTCAATATGATACGGTTTAGCTTTATCTGTATACATCCAATATGATGCGGTTTAGCTGTATCTGTATTTTTGGGTATGCTCAGCCTGTATTCACCCATCTAAAGCATAACCTGCTGTTCTTGTGATGTAATAATTATACAGAATCTAAGGAAGCACAGAGATGTCAAAACTTAAATAGCGCTTGTACAGCATTGGCAGAAAATTGCAGATATGAGCAGTGCTTGAGGGAAGATGTCAAAGAATGTCTCACAATTCAGAATTGTAAAATTACCTTGACAATACAATAAGTGGCAAGTGGCAAAGGTACATCCAAAGCCACAGGAGTCTGGTTGCAAAGTAATTCAATCAGGATACTCTCCAAGAGCTAATATAGTTATGCGGAGTTTAAACTAGAATTTGTAAGTCCCACAGGTCCAGTTCACTCACCATAAGTCAGCAGTTTGTCTCATCAGCTACTAACAACCATGTGGAAATGGGCACTTTGGAATCATATATAAGCGACCAGTTTCTAATGTGACTGATTTCTACTAATATCCCAGTCATGCAGGTAGATATTAAGATATTCTCACTTCACTTACTTTGAACAAATGAGCAATCAGTCTACAGCACTGTGTAACTTNCTGTTTTTAGTGTCCCAATCTATTCAAACCTATTGCAATTAGAATATGTTGAAAATAGGACAGCGCTACAACACAGTATCCTGTAGTGTGTACAGGTTAAATCAGTTCAAGTGGGAAAGGGATGAATGAGTCAGCCACTGTCATCAGTGTATGATTGTATGTCAGTTATCCAGATTACCAGTAATGGCTCATTCAGAGTATCCTCATATACATCAGAGAAATATAAATGAACAAAGATAAATTGTGCCATTCTTTAGGGTGATAATGTGCCATAGGGTGGCAAAATAACTAGGGTGACAATTTAACTTGCACTTACTTGACAATTTGTAAATGTTTGCTAGTAGTAATGCTATTAGGGGATTTGCGCTGAAGTTATTGCACTGTCCTGTTCATCTTTCTATCTTATTTGGTGTTGGTCGCTGGTTAGAAACAAAAAGATAGACACTGCTATACGCAGTATTTTTAAAATAATTAATTGCATAGAATTACGAACAGAAAATACCAGTAGCTGCACTCTGTTGCCAATTAGGACGGCCAGTCTTGCTTCATTGTGCTGTTTGAGCATTCCAATGCATATAGTTATGTGATTTGATATTGTAGCTTATTGCGCTCGCAAATATTTATTCTACATGTAAAGTAAAATCATCTTTTATTCTTATATAAAAAAAATGTATTAACAATAATACTTTTGTTTTTTGCAGTTCTGGTTTTGCTAATTTTATCTATGAGAAGACACAGAAAGCAACCNTATACCATTGACGAAGAAGACAATGTTCATGAAAATATTGTTAGATATGATGATGAAGGAGGAGGAGAAGAAGACACAGAAGCTTTTGATATTTCGGCTTTGTGGAATCCAAGGGAAGTACATGTTGCAAAAAGTAGACAGGATATGCAACCAGAGATTGAGAGTCTGTCGCGTTATGTTCCTCAGTCGTGTGCCATGGACAATAACGTTCACAACTACATGCTGGCGAAGCTCTATGAAGCAGACACAGACGTTTGTGCACCTCCCTTNGACTCTCTGCAGACATACATGTTTGAGGGAGAAGGATCGGTGGCTCAGTCCTTAAGCTCACTACAGTCATTCAGTACAGACTCAGATCAGAGCTATGATTATCTTACTGACTGGGGCCCACGGTTTAAAAAGCTTGCTGAGATGTATGGGGCCAAGGATAGCAATGCATCTTTGTGATAGCAAGAAGGATAAACCAGTCATTTTATGCAGGGCAATGTGCCCCACCTATTATGGAACCATTTTTCACCATAAATGGAGTCACTACACCGGGCGGAAATGGATATTGCTGTTCTCTGGACCAGCACTTTGGTCTACATGTATAAAAAAAAACACTATGGTCAATTTTAATTGGAAAGGGAAGAGACATGTGTTTCTTTGATCTAAAGGACTTTAGTCCCAGAGTAATATGACATATATTTTTATACAACATTGACATCTTTACGTCGCCTTTCAAGTATACAGAAGGGGCAATTAATGTAAAATACTCAATCTTTCTTTCTTAATTTATAAATTCTCACGTCTCTCAAAAATACAAAAAGAAAAAAAATAACTGTGTTTAATAGATTTATATTGACAATGTTTTTTTTCTGCAGTCATTATGGGAAATTTAATTGTCAAGGATGAAGCATAATAATAATAATAATACTAACATTCTCCTTTTTTCAGCTGTAACTGTTATTGTTTGTGTTCTAATATTGTGGCACATCATCAGAATAGACTCACTGCAGATGACTGCACAGGATGTGACACTACCATGTGCCAAATGCAAATATTGGATACTTAAATGAAAGCCAAACAGTAATTTAAGGTGTACCCAAACGTAACAGGCTTTCTTGTGATTGTTTACATACATGTTCAAGTTGATCAATTGAGGTATCCAAAAATGATTTAAGTTAAGTTTTGTACATTTGTCAATAATTTTGGTAAGAAAATATGATGTACTGAATATCCAGTACTTTAGCACTTCTTTAATAAAAAGTTGAATTTGAGCATTGGTGTATGTGTTCATATGCATGATTTTTTTGTCTTTATCATTAAAGTGTAGAAAATTTTAAGTTTAAAACAACAAGCCCAAGTGCAACATAGCTGACATATCACAAGCACACACACATTTATGGAGTCATTATATAAAAATATATTTCTATGCATGCACTTGGTAGTGGCATTACAGGTATGAAAATCAGGTACCTGAAAAATGGCCTGTACATATTGCCTTATTCAGAATTCCAAAAAGTGGGCGTTTTCGCATAAGAGGGCTGCAATCGAATCAATATAGACTTCCAACTTTGTATGCTATTTTTTAAATATCCAGTATAAGCTGGGATTCATATGGATAAGTGATCCAGACTTCCATTGAGTGAGAGACAGTTTACAAACATTCAGGAGGCTGCACTAGTTTCAGAGCAGGTCCATTGTTATTGGCTGCAGCTGTTGTAATGGTTTCATTGTTGTATGCAGCAACAAACCAACTGAAGATGCATATGAAAAGACTCCATAGAGTAGGGCCGCAGAACTGTTCCCAAAAACCCCCACAAATATACAAAAGATGACCACAACAAATAACATAAGTGAAAATACATATTTGTATAGCTTTGTATTTTCCTACCAGTAAAATCTTTGAACCTACTGTGTCCTGGAATTGTGATGACACACTTTCTCCCTTTTGCTGAAGCATCTGGTCGTGAAACAGGGCCGGACTGGGACTAAATAGCAGCCCTGGCATTTAATGCACACAGGCCCAAGTGTGTATGTGTGTATATATATTACTATATACAGTAGCCACACATATATTTCTAGATATAGGTAAATCACACTCACATACCAGCAGAGAGATGCCGCGTTAAACACACTGAAGAGGGAGTGCGTGGTGCACAGAATAAACAGAAACCAATGAGGAAGTAGCACAATGATATCAGCTACTACCTGATTGGTTGCTATTCAGGCACTAGGGGATGTTCTGTGCTGAGCTGTCCTTGCCAGGGAACTGTAAGAATCATCTACTGTAACTACTAGCACTCTCTAGCAGCACTTGGTACCAGCCCATCACTCCAGTGGTCCATATGGCATTTGTCAGAAGTGCCAGATGGCCAGTCTGGCCCTGTACTGAATCCAGGAGCAGTGTCTTCCCCTGCATTATGCTATACACAATGACATTTAAGCTGTCCATCCACGAGGCGATTTTTAGCCCAAGTCAATGATTTTGCCTAAAAAATAATTGCCGTGGATGGGCACTTAAATAATAATAATAAAACAATGATAAAATGCTGAAAACCCTAATTAAACGAAATTCCTGATTGATTGATTGTTTGTTTAAATTAAAAAATGTTTGATAGTTCAATGGGCACCACTAGAACAATATAGTTATATACAATATAGTTCACCACCAATTTCCATGAGAATGGTATAGTTTTCGTGGATGCCCTGCTTAATTCTCACATACATATACACACTTAAATGGGGTTGTGCCACAGTGNCCTGTCCTGGTAATTCAGCTATTCAGTTGCCATGTATGCTGAGTGAACCAATGGTTTCCTGTAAGGGGTGAGGTTTTGGATATGATTTGCATAAATCGTACCCTCATGCCCCGCATCCAAGGCAGAAATAAAAAGTTTGCCTGGATTTGCATGTGTGTGTGTGAACAGGGTATTATTTTGTTTTATCTACAGTCATATAGTCATATAGATTTTGTGCTGACAAATCAAAGGCTAATATGACATAAAGAAATGTAAAGTGTAAAAGAAAGAAAGTCCCATACAATAAAAAAAATGCATCAATATTACAAATATTAGCATACTCATAGAACTTTAGTCAACACTCTCACCATAACAGAAATGTTTATTATATACCTACCTCCCAACAGCCGAAATTAAGAAAAATAAATGCCACCAATCCCACCCAAACTGCAGCGTTAACCCACCCAGTCTCGGCCCAAACGCCACCTTAGCTCCACCAAACTGCATCCCTTTTGCTAAGCAAAATTTAAAATTAAAAAAATTACAAAAAATAATTGCCCCCAGCTTTGTCCCCTCAGTACTGTGTAACTGTCCCACTGGTATCAGGACAGATAGGAGGTATGGTATGGAAGTATGGAGGTATGGAAAAAGATTCTAAAGATAGATTTGACCCAGGGTTTGAAAGTAAAGCTGGGAACACACATCATTCAAACAATCCGCTGCTATGTAATATCTACAGCTGCACAAACAATACAATAATCATTCCGGTGTGTACCCTGCTTAAGAGAGGATCATGAGGAAAGACAAAACCATGTTAAATTTCGAGTCAATTCATTTTTATTCTTTGCATGAANGGAAAATACTTTGCTTTTGCTTATTGCACACAGATACTGACTTTTACATATATAAGGAAGTTGGACAAGGAAACATCATGTCTCCACTATAAGGCTGAATACACACCATGTACAGACTGCCCTGTACAAACTATCCAGAAACCTATGCTGCAGTAATATGCTGCAATTAAATACTCGTTCACAAGGTGGCTCTGTTCTGAATTATGAATGGGAATTGCTCTGAAGATCGTGGCCTAAGCAGGGAGATTGCAGGGATGTTGAAAAGTGGGGATGTTGCCCATAGTAACCAATCAGATTCGAGATTCTCCCTGATTAGTAAATTTAGGCCTATGTGTCAGTACAAAATAAAGTTTTTCTGCAGACATCAGGACATCTTTCATCAGAAATATTAGGTGCTCCCAATAATCAAATCAAAGGACTCCAGACTGAAACAATTCTGCCACATCTTCGCACAACACTGAACAGATGTCACTGAAACTATCATTTATCATGTGATTTGCTTAATACTGGTTATAATAGATACCAGTTTCTTCCCCTACAATTTACCATGGTTTAGCCCAGGTAACCTTCTAATTCTCTCTTAAGGATGGAGCCAACTTTGTGGGATTTATGACATCTATGCTTGAGTTTTTCAAATGTATTAAACATTAATTTCTTACCTTTAAACAACATACAAGGGACTGTACAAGTTAGGGTAAGCTTGTACAAGTTAGGGCAGGAAGAGAGAAAATCATAGGGTCTTGATCCAGTCCATGGTTTCAAACATTTCAAATTGTTAAATGTTAAAAAAATTAATCAATTAGTAATCCCTTACATATAAATATAAAAATACAAAGAAGGACAGAGTGGAACTATGAAAAAAACTTTTTATCTTGTCATTAATACTTTAGTTAAATAATATAAAGAAAGTCTAAAATCAAGAGTAATGTTAGAGNATAGTTAGACAACAATGAGTGAGAATTATAAGAAAAGAATCAAAGGTACAGACATTCTGTAACTTCAATGCTAGTCCATAATATATTATAAATATTCTAATTTCAGCGTAGTCATGTTACACATATTATATAATGTAACAGATTATTCATTACATTAAAACTTAGAAAAAGGAATAATGTGATGCGGGTGCTCAGCCACTAGAGAGTGCTATATACACCAAAATAAATGTAACGTGAAAAGAGAAAATGAGTCCTGATGTATAGTTGTTTTTCAGATTGAAAATCTATTAACCTTTAGTAACCTCATCTGCTCAACTTTATACTACAAACACACTATTCTCTGGATATAAAGGCATGCTTAAATGTAAAAATGCAGCATATGTATACTGTTTTTATACTGAATGGAACAGAACTCTACATTTATTTCATTCTAGACTGTATATAAATGTAGGCTGTATATAAATTATATATATATATATATATATATATATATATATATATATATATATAAATATATAACATGTATTTCAATCAAAGTACTGTATGTACTCAAGAATAAACCGACCCGAAAATACTGGGATAACTTATTGACATCATACATAACAATAACTCGAGGGGGGGGGGTCACATTCAGTACAAAAATATGTGCTGAAAAACTAGGTTTATACTCGAGTATATACAGTATATAGACTGCTGTTGATAAAAACATGCACAATTCATCTACAAATAAGTAACTTTTCTTTATCTGTGTTATTTCATTTCTGTTTATGCACTAAATTACGTAGGTTGTCGGGGAAGATTTTAATGAAGGTATTTGGAAAGGGTTTTTTGGCTAATTCATGCAGTCAGTGGTCGCATTGAGTACTAAACCTCAGGAATCACTTATGGTAGGGGTCTAACGGTGGAAGTGCTGCTAGCCCTAGCATTTCCGCACGAGAGAGGTTAGTGACAGGGAAGTTCACTCCCCTTTACTGCAGATAAAGCGGAATCTGGTCCTGAGTGAGAATAGTGTATTTCGTCAGAATATTGTGGATCAATACTTTGAATGTAAGCAGTCATGTTAATGCCATGTTACATGAATATAATATGACCTACAGTAGGCACTCAGCCAAGCAGCTTCCACATGGTTTCTCTGGGCACCCACCAGACTGCCCCCAAAATGCAAAATGAGAAGCATAGGAAAAACTCAAGAAGAGCAGTACAACGTGTAACACAAGTTCAATATCATATCACTAGTTTAATGTCTGTTATATAATGAAAAGATGAATAAATTCCTTCTTTGCTTTTCAGTGCTAGTATATATCCATTTTTTACCAGACTCAAAGAGAAGGAGAAAATATATAGTGAAGCCGTACGTTCAAAGGCGTAAAGTTTCTTGCCATTCTACTCACATCAATTATGTCTTGAGTAATTTCTTTTTAACAAATCTTCCCCTGTTCCCATCAGAGTGACTCTCTCAGCCAATTCTCTGTTCTCCAAATATGCCGCCTCAGGTGTTCAATAAAAGTGTAAGTATACTTACACGTAATAATCCACATGCTTACAAAAAGCAGTAATATATGCATGTCATGAAACATTTAAGTATTTAACTATTATGCTATTTTTTTAACCTCTGGACATAGCTCTTGCCACATGAAAACGTACAAAATGGATTTTCGGTATAATTTCTCATGCCGTTTCATTTATGTTACTATTTCACTTATGTTACTTTTGTTGTAGTGACGCTATGTTGCTAAATTTCACCCCTTGTATAAGCTACACTCTCCCAATCCACAATTGTGTAATAGTTCCCCCTGCAGTCTGGGGCTTATACAAGGGGTGGGGCTTAGTGTGCGAAGAGATTCTGGTATACCATACCGGTATATATCAGCACTTCAATCAATGGTTACATCTTACATTTAAATGTTTTCTGTATAGTAATGTATGCCTTATTCTTTTTATATACTTATACTGACACAAATGTAACACTTGCTCCCTGTAGACTTAATATTTTTTTTCTTCTACACCTTTAAAGGAGTCTGATATTGTGTGGACTTGCTGTTTGTTGCACAATCTGCCCATTAAACCACCTTGGCCAGATGTTGCTGCAGATAGTGAGCAGCCGGGACTTATAGTGTATCTTTATTATTGGTTGTAATATATGTAATATATGTAAACACTGTTTAGGAAAGTGTGGCAAGTAAACCACAAGGTTAGTATGGAAACAAAACTGAAAACCATTTTGTTTTTTTTTTTGGGGGGGAGGGGGGGTTGTTTATTGGTAAAATATAAATTTCAAAAGGATCCATGTTGGATCAAGCAAACTGAAAGGCACATAATGCCAGTACATTTCAATCAAAGCAAAGTAGCTGTAAACAAAAGTCTATTTGTATGGTATTCATTTTTAAACTTCTTTTTTCCTTTTGCACTGGAAATGATCCTCATCTATTTCCTTGGGAGCCACGGCCATAACTTCCCCTCATACGGACATCGCTCCCACGTGGTGACACGGAAGGTGTAGAGCTATGCTTGTGCTGGCATTGTTGAAGGTGTTGGGACACTGGTGATGGGGGTTGCAGGTGGTTTTTGTCCACGTTTTGTTTCTGGTACCAGCATTATATTCTGTATTGTCCACGCTATAACACTATTATAATGGATTTTTAATCAATGTATTAATAAATAAATCTTTGTAAATTTTTAAAAAATACACTTAAGATTCCTTTTGCTGCAGTTTTTTGATACCTCTTTATATTGTTACTTTTACTGCTAGATTGAGTATAGTTTGTAAATTGTAAAGCAATCAACATAAAAAATATATGTAAAGAAATTCTGATAAAATTTTGATAAAATTTGAAACTAGGCAATTCATATATAATATCATGAAAGGTATAGAAAAATGTTAGAATTTCTGCTTTTATATCAAAGCAGTAATTAACAGCAGTCCAACTTTAAATGTGATTTAACCCACCATTTTACAGCCTGTTCAGGCAGTGCAAATAAAAAATAATGGAAGTTGTAATTAAATGCGCTTGGAAACAGCTGACTCTTTGGTGCATGACAGGCAAAGTTTCATTAGGCATGTAACTCTGAAGGGCTCTGCAAAACCAAAGTTTTACATTTATGAGGATAAATGATCAATTAATTTATTTGAATAAGAACATCTTAGCAAAAAAAATAAAAACTTGCTTCTATGAGGCAATAAACTGAGTGTATAAGATCATGCATTTTAATTACATACAAGCATTTTTTTATACTTATTTGTATATTTTCATTTACACAGCAGGTGCTGAACATAAAATTTTTTTTGCTTTTTTGTGTACAGTAGTGAACTCATTTTGCCTACATCAGCTACCCTATTTAATTAGTAACTAGCTTAGTAACGGCTTTGCCCACATGAAAATATTAACGCATTGTAGATATTTTCATTGCGGCCATCTTCAAGTTTAAGTTCACTACCCAACCCCTAAAACAATTAGTGAAGATATATAGCCTATATGTTAAGATACATAGTGTAAAAGTTAACTATGTATTTGAAACTAATTGCGGCCATTTTGGACATTTTAGTTTTTATCCCTTCTCACCCCCTTCATTATTACATATTTGCATGTTATCCATAAATGCGACATGTTTCCATCCAGTGTAAGTACTTTCAAAAATGCATTTGAGACTTCATTCTGACATCCGCATATGTTGAATATGGCAATGCATATGAATGAATGTAATAACGTCAGGAATTTGAGCAATACATTTTTCATGCACATAGTGCTCAGCCCATATCCAATAGTTAAAGATACATACACCATCAAAGATGTTTCCAAACCAATGAGGGTGACTTTGGGCTGGATTCAGCTTTCCACTCTCATGACTTACACTCCTGAGTTACACTCTCATGGGCAAAACCATGTTGAATTGCAGGGGAGGTAAAATGAATGTCAGTGTGTGCATGCAGGAAGAATACTTTATTGTTGCATGTTGCGCACAGATATTGACCAGCGTTACTGTTACACTAAAAAAACATGAAACAAGAAGGTATAATTGCGCTCCTATTTGGGAAATGGGGAAGAGAAGAAAAAAAAAAAAAAGGAAAAGGAATGTCTATTATAATAAAAAATACTTGTGTCCCAAGTTGTATTTTCTTATCAATAAACGAATGCTCTTTATTCCTCAATGCTTGCTCAGTTCTTTAAATTATTTCACTTTCTTGTGTTACTGCATATAAACAACCTCTTTCCTTTTTGGGGTTCCTACCAGATTTCTCCTCCTTATATTTCTCGGTGCATACACATTAAGAGAGAGGATACTATATAGGGTAGTATGTACAAAGATCACAGATTTCTTATTGGGATTACTCACATAACCATAATGGATTCAAGCGTGTCATATATCCTAAGGATTTCCTTCCCCGTTCAGATGGATGTCGCTGAGTCGGTGTAATTCTCCCTCTCCATCCACATAGGTAAGGCTAATAATGACGAAGTGTGCAGCTTCTGATCAATGATTGTTGTGTTTTGCCATTGGCAAAAGGAGGAGAAATCTGGTGGGAACCCCAAAAAGGAAAGAGGTTGTTTATATGCAGTAACACAAGAAAGTGAAATAATTTAAAGAACTGAGCAAGCATTGAGGAATAAAAGAGCATTCGTTTATTGATAAGAAAATACAACTTGGGACACAAGTATTTTTTATTATAATAGACATTCCTTTTCCTTTTTTTTTTTTTTTCTTCTCTTCCCCATTTCCCAAATAGGAGCGCAATTAAAATAGGAGCGCAATTATACCTTCTTGTTTCATGTTTTTTTGTCATAAATTGTGTGGTGTTATACATTCATACATGCTATATTGTCAGTGAATATAGTGTGGAAGTGTGTAGAGCTGCTCCTTAAAGCGCAGGTGTTCCCCCTTACCATATTCATTATTTAGTCTGTTACTGTTACACTGTTATTAGACTAGGACTAGGAAACATCAGTTGTCACATGTTATGCTGATTGCAACTAATTAAATTTACCTCCCCTGCAATTCACCATGGTTTTACCCATGAGAGTGTAATAGTCATGAGAGTGAAAAGCTGAATCTGGCCCTGTCTCCATAATTCAAATCTCTCCTCTTTTGTGTCTACACTCTTCCAACCCCCAAACCTTTCTTTTTATCCAGCTTAAACATAATTTCCCTTGACCCCCTCATGGCAGCACTAAGTGGTAACACTTGGGTTACCACTTCCCTCATTGGTCCAGCATGAAAGAAAAAAAGACACCCTCTGCATAAAGCCTATTCTTGTGTCTTTTTTACTTTACTCTGGTCACAGGAGCTACAGAGGGGACAGAAGAGATAATTACCTTATGGCCAGGCACAGCTTCCAGCCCTCTGGACAATGCTGTGTATTCAAAGGCAAGGCTGTTGTGTAGAGCGGCTCCCTGCATAGATGCGCAGCTTCTGGCATCTCCACGTGCAGACAAATACGCGCCTTATGATGACGTCAGCAGCGGCTGACTAAAAGTGCAGGGAGCATTTGACGAAGCCCGGGTTAATCCAGGTGGAAAGCAGCAGTACATCATTCTATGCATCTAAGCCCGCCCCCGGGACTTTAAAAATGGTACACCGGTGCAGAGAGTGTTCGTCCCTGTTTCAGTACAGACTTTATGCTGCACTATGGAGGGAGCAAGACACTCCAGAAAGTCCAGGTATGTCCCTGTCTGGGTACCTTGTGTGTTATTTTGTGTGCTGGTGGTCTTTTACTTTATAGGTCTGAATCCAGCAAAGGGAAATCAGACAGACCAAAATATAAACAAGTCACTAACATGGCTAAGTGTTCAGTGTATGATGCTTCATTGCCAAACAAATAGATCGGCATTACATGTGAAATGTGTCTCAGCAGAGTCACACCACAAAGACCTAGCAGCTCTATGGTGGACTTTATGGCCATGATTAAAGCGGAGCTAGCCACTACATTTATGCCCATACAGGAGCCTAAAAAGACCACCTCTAAGGGGCCAATTCAATTCGGCATCACTTCTTAATTTCTTCCTTACACTGTATTAAAAAATGCAATCATTCTGTACCATAATAGACAGGAAAAAGCACGGGATTGAATCGGCCCCTAAGATTCCATGTTCAGTGGTTAGCAGTTTTTCTGAGGAATCAGATAGAGTGGACCCTCTCCTACTGGAAAAGTCCATTCACTTAGATAAGGAAGTGTTACTACAGGAGGCGGGCTGTAGTCCCAACCTTGTAAGCAATTTATTAGAGCTTATTAGAACGACTTTGTTACAGTCTATACAATATGCAAATAGTGGTAGAATTTTTGTGTGAATCTTCCCTGGACTCTGTCTGGTTAGCGGTTAGAACAGCTTCTTCTGCAGTAGTTGGTAGGAGAGCTCTGTGGATCAAGCCCTGGGCAGCTGATCTATAGTCAAAAAATAGATTGCTCTCTTTGCCGTTTACAGGTCACTATCTGTTTGGACAAGGCGTGGATGATATTGTCTCCAGCTCCTCGGGAGGTAATATGGCCTGGCTCCCTCAGAACAGGGTAGTTAGAAAACCCCTCATTCTTAGAGCTCCCAGATTCTCCACCGTGGACTTTAAAGAGGCTAGGGCTTATAGACTGGGGAGAGCCTATAGGAGAGGCTACTATTCCCCAAATAATAGGTCCAATTTTTGTCCCTTTAGGGGTAGGGATAGGACTGGCCCGTTCCAATGACGCCAGACTAATTGAGATGGTGGGGGAAGACTGGCCAACTTCCTTCCTCAGTGGGAACAGACAACCAGGGACAGATGGGTTTTAGAAATTATTTCATCAGGGTACAAAAGATTTCTTTACTCCTTCTCCCATTCCCACAGTAACTCACATCTTTCAGGCCCTTCAGAAAATTGAACAAACCATGATAGATCAGGGAGTAGTGGGAAAAACCCTCAGGGGGTTTTCGGGCGATACTCGATCTAAGGAGAGTAAACCAGTATGTGAAACTTCAGGATGAAGTCCCTGTCTACTATTCTGCCGTATCTTCAGAAAGACATGTTCCTGACCACCGTGGACCTGAGAGACCTGAGACGCTTATCTACATGTCCCAGTATGTGCAACACATCAAAAATTTTTGCGTTTCTTTGTCCTTGGTGAGCATTAGCAATTTGTGGCCCTGCCATTTGGGCTCTCCACCTCGCCCAAGACTAGTGGTGGTAATAGCGAGCCTGAGACAAGAATGCATCATGATTTGACCCTATTTAGATTATTTATCGATCACAGCCTCCAATGTAGAATACTCGCTCAGACGAACAGTGGGATCGTCAGCATGAGGACTTGTCGCAAAGAATATACTTACCTACAGTTGTTAAAAAATCTCTACACTGGTGGGCACAGCACTTGTTTTTAGGTAGATCTGTTCTCTCTACTCAGCCTGTTGTAATCACCATGGATGCTAGCTCCTCAAGTTGGGGGGCTGTATGTGGGCACAGTGCACCTGACCTGAGTTCTTTTCCAATGTACACTCTAATCTGTTTGAATTAGAAGCGGTAATACAAGCTTGTCTCTTTTTTCAGAAAAAACTCAGCAGTCAGGCTTTTGTCATCCAGACAGTCAACCGAGCAGTGGTGGCCTATGTCAACAAATAGGGAGGTAGGAGAAGTAAATCTCTACTCTCTAGAGTGTCTCAACTGTCATGGGCGGAGGTACATGTCCTAAGTATCTCGGCGGTTTATATTGCAGGAGACTTAGGGGCAAACCATACATAGAACCGATGGCTACCCTCAAAAACAGACAAGTAGTAAATTACTTTTCAAGATACCGGGCCTGGGACTGTAGGCCCGGATGTCCCCCTCTGATGGTGGCCCTGCTAGAGGCATGAGATGTTGAGAACACGCCTTGAGAATGTATTGTTCAATCTTGCCCGAACAAACATGCTCGCAACCGTTTTTCCATGTTGAACAAACATGGTTCAATATTTACTACGCTCGAGATTTGATCTCGCTGGCGAGTTTCATAATTGTCACTGAATCAAATAGAGGAGCCTTTGAAGATCTTGCTTGTCTGTAATTAAGTCATAATTGAAAGCACACTATAAATCAGCCACTTGCTATTTGACATTTATTGCTTGGTTGACTTGAAAATGGATGTGCTCATTTCTTAGAATTTTTTGTGTGTGGAGTGTGATCAGAGGCAAATATCTGGAGGAGAGAAGCCTGATCATCACCAGCCTCAGGTCCAGGCCCAGCGGGGCGTACCCCGCCATGTTAGGACTTTTCATGTCTGATTGGACCTGGCCTCCCTGCTACCACTAGCCATACTGTACCAGTAAACAATAAATGGGGTTAAAAAATACACTGAGAAACACACAAAGACTGACAAACACACAGAGACACACAGATACACACAAGACACACACTCAGTAACTACACTAGAAATCTCACAATCACTCACCATCACACACCTTACACACAAACACTTAGTAATAGGGAAAAAAGGCTTCAAATGAAAAATAAAACAGACAGAAACACACACAACACAAAATAAACCCAAAAATAGACAGGACTACAAATGGCACAAACACTTTCACTCACCAGTCAACAGTCAAATAGAAATATATATGTAATCTCTCACCAAACCATTATCCCTTACACTGTCAAACTCCTACAAACACTCTATCCAAACCAAGAATTGGGGTTGTTTTATAAGATGTCAACAAAATCAAAACTGAAACAATTAGAACAGGCCCATCAGTAAAAATGGTAATAAACAAGCTGTAATAAATCCTGAAGTGGCGAATTTTAAACATTCTCGCTGTGAGAAATAAAATCTTGTGGTGGCGAGTTTAGTTTGATTTTAAAGAAAACTTGCTGACAAATCTAACTGAAACACGCCAGCGTGATCCAAGTGCTTACAAAACACGCCGCTTAGTAAATACACTACAAAAGCTTACAAATGCGCTGCACACTAGTGGCGAGCCTCAGCGAGATTTTGAGATGTTGTTTATGTCATTGAAATTATGGGTTTTTTTACATAACTTCTAGAATAAACATTAGAATTATATTCATGTACTTATGTATAAAACCTCAATTTTGTACTTAGTGTAAGCTTATAAATCAGTTTGTTATTACCCAGTCTTGTTTTGATTTCAACACATAATATGCCACTATATAAAAACATTTTATGAAATAAATAATAAACATATTTATATGTTACAGATACTGTACATGAATATGTATAATCTGATGGTGGAGCCAAAGTTCCAGGAATTACACACATTACAATACGAATATACCAAATCATCCCACATCTGCTATTTATATTAATGCATGTTTGTTATACATAATTAGCAATTGTCCATTAGCGTTCTAGGCAATAAATTAAGCATACAGACTGATTCATTATTGGCATAAACTCCAATTAATAAGCTCCCACTCAATTTAAGATTCAGAGCACTATTTATTTTTAGAGATGCTGACAAAACACTTAGCTTGCATCATAAAATAACACATTTTGTTAATATATGCCCTAGGACTTAGATACATATAATCATTTTTGTTTGATTTAGAGGACTCTTCCCAGTTTATTTTATAGTTTGTGAGTATACTACACATTTATTGGTTTGGAGTTTATATAAAGCTACATATTTGATATGTCAGCACTTTAATATACTATACACATTTTAGCATTTTGTCTTTTCCTCGTTTTATTAAAAAATAAAATAAATTCATACAGTTGTAAAATTTTATAAGACATCTTTTTAATATAATTTAGTAAAGTAGCTTTATATATTTGTAATAAATCTGTTTTTGATAAACTATTGGCCATAAAGGAACAACAAGTGTAGCTAATGCATATATCTATTAACGTTAATAAACATGCATTACGTTATTAAATCACAGACATTTGGCTGTCCGTCTTATCATTAAATTCAAAGGGCCAAATTCAATGCAGTGGGAAGCGCGCTATGTAGTGTCTGTAATGAGTTTTTTCTTGTAGTTCATAGCTGTTCTCGTGGTTTAAAACAAATATAAACGATTCTACCATTCCAAAAAGATGGACATTTTAAATGTGCTTTTGTGGTTTTTCAGCAAAGTGACCAGCCAACAGAGCTTAGGTAGGCCCTCTCCAGAAAATTTGCATGGACTAGACATGGCATAAAAGGGATATAAAACCCAATAGCCGCCTTACTGAAGTGTAACCCTTTGGTATACTCACATAATTCATGGAGGGTGAGTTTGCAATAGAATATGAGTGTATAATATATATATGGATGAATTATTGTGTAAAAAGGTGAAGGGTAAACCACCTTAGGTCCTATCCCAGTCCCATGCATTCCCATGCAATAGTACAATAGGTGGTCAAAGTTGATCTCACACATCCCTCTGTCCTCCAATTTGAAAATTCAATATATACAAACTACTCAAAAGAAAACCAACATGAACAAGCATGTACAGGGCTGTTCATTAAGAGCAATGTTCTTATCAAGTAATTGAATTATCCTTATGATTTGTAAGGGAGAAGTAACAAAAAAGTCATCTATTAAGCTGCAAATCAAATATTTTCACATAGCATAAAGAGAATGGTTTATGAGCTTCAGTGTAATACTGTAAATAAGTACAGTAACTTTACTTTCTAAATGTGTATTTAGAATCAGGTTGGTGAAATATTAATAACTGCAAGCAATTGCTCCAAGTGTCTGTATATCTGACGTAAAACTGTCCCCAGGAAACAATCAGTCAGTCTCTGTTTTCATTAATAAAGGTAAAAATAAAAAGTCTAGTGGAACGTGGAGAAAACAGGGCAAACAGACTCACAGTAATATATGCTGTGCAATACACAATATTGCAATGAAATGTCAAACTGGAATGTACAAGAACAGAGCAGAAATAAACTTCTTCTTTCAAGTTTTAATATTTATAGGTGCAGCTGACAGGGAAAACAAACCNAGTAACTACAGATAAACTACAGATATAAAAAGCAACAAACACTGTTTTCCCTTAAAATATTAAATGGAAGACATAACAATAGAAACATTTTAAGAGCATAATAAATTGAGCTTAAACACATTAGGGCATCTGAGATTTAATAAGCATGAGGGTCCTGTGCACATTGCTAGCTATAGTATGTGTCCCTTTATTTCCCTTGTCAATCATCCACCTGTTTCTGTTCAACAAAAAAGAAAACTGATTAAGATGTTTCCAGATGTTGTTAAACGACACATCCCTGCATGCTTTAACTGCTTCAACAGTTACTTTGCCAGTTAATAACTGACAAAGTATGCTGGGATGTGTAGTTTGGCAACATCTGGAGAGCCGCAGGTTGCCTACCCCTGATGTAGCTAGATGTTAAGGCAGCTAAGCTTGCAATCCCAGTGCTGTCTCTGCATTCGTACCCATGTAGAGTGCTACCCTTTTGGGAAAAGAAAATCTAACTGCATACTGTGGCTGACCACTGCTTACAAGGATGCCATAAAGCTCTCTTACAAGTTTATATCTAAATCTCGGGTTATACTAGTTTTGTGCATTTATATTAGTCTATTGGTTGCTATGGGCTATAGCCCCACTTGTCAACCTCTCTGCAATCTCTTTGCTTAGTAAATTTAGACCAAAATGAATTTTGATATAGAAATAAACCTCTTTAACGATAAAATAAAATTACCATTTAATACATCAAGACAAATGTCTTAAAAAATGTCTTAAAAATTATGTACGATTGTGATGTTGATTTTGTTTGTCCAGCAGAACTGCTGTTAAACTGTTTAAATTCTGTTAATCTACAGGTAATTTACAGTAAGTGTATTATTAAATAAACTGAATAAAACATTATCATATATTATTCATATTAGAATACTGAAAAAACATACACACTTATGTATAACTATTATATATATATATATATATATATATATATATATATATATATATATATATATATAGATATAGATATATACAGAGATATATATATATATATATATGTATATATATATATATATATATAAAATCACTAAAAGAAAACAAAAAGGGGGCGCTCCATAGTGCAGTAGAACAATTTAATTACATAAAAAATGATAACATTTTGTTAAATTGCATGTAAAAGAATCCACCACAGTGGGTACGTCACCACGTCCACTCTGCTTCCACGAATNTTCAACAAGCTCTCGGAGTAGCAGGTGTATGTTCAGTATTCCACGTGGGGCAAGAATGTGAGGCTCCTATGACTGTGTCTCTGTCCCTACGCATTTTATCTATTGACTTTGTCAGGGGACGCGTGGAGAAACTCCGGTCAATAGTTAATTTACCCACAACCCAGAAGTGATTATACTAAGAAAGCGCAACATTAACAAAGGATAACAATACAATAATAAACCTGCCCCTTTAAATATGATCCATTATACCACATTAGAACATTAAAAGATTATCGATCAAAATGGCCCTTTTAATTCTCTGAACAGTTCCTGCATCGGGACAAGTTAGTGGAAGAACCAATGAGTTTGTTTCTAGGAGTGGTAATGTTCCCTGGGTCATCTGTTACTAAGAGAAGAGAGAAAGCCTCTCATTGGCTGCAAAAACAAGGCTTCTCATTCATTATAGCGAACGTCTGGATCAGTCACGTCATCTATTACCACAGAGATTACTTTTTTCAAAAAGAGGGTACCACAGTAAGCACCAGTAGACCATAATATACAGATAGCTCTTGCANTACATCCCAACATTGTACAATAGGCACTGATAAAAATAATTTCCCCTTATATATCTCTGTGATCTTATCATAGCTATTTCTGTAAGGTTTCTACACAATCTAAAAAACTGTAAATAGGGGATGTTTGTTTTCCACTGTTCTAAGTGGCAGCTACCAAAGTCAAGGTAGCTATTCGCATCAACTTCTTTCAAAAACGTGAACGTGCGAATTTGACCAGCACTTTCCACGCCTTCCAGAATTAAGTCACGAAATTAAAATTTGGCAGTAAATTGTAACCCATAGGTTTTTTATTTAGTTTTGTAATAAACTTCCTAAAGTTCTCTTCAGATTAATAGAATGCCATCTATATATCGCTAAAAGTAGGCAATGGTCAGAGAAGCTGTTATACACGTATTCCCACTCCCAGCTTCCCATATAGAGGTTAGCGAAGCTGGGAGCAAAATCGTGCCCATTGCTGTACCTGATATCTAGAGATCGAAAACCTCCAAAAACATCAAATAATTTGCTTCTAATACAAATTAGGCACAGTCAAGGATGAACTGTTTTAGTTCTTCCCTTATCTCAGGATCCTGAAGGAAAAGACTCCAATTGTGCCACATATTTTTTTTATGTAAAAGTCAACAAATTCTGAGACCTTCAAGGTTATGGAATCTATCACCGCCATCAGGGCTTCAGAGACAAGTGCTGCACAGGGTATCTAAGTTTATATGCACTTACTAACCAAATGATCTGGTCCAGCTAACCCAGTGGATGGTGCCCATGCCCCCATCTTATCATGTGCAGCCACAGGCACCAGTGTTTACATTGACAGAGAGCACCAGCCACCGATACCCCAGCCAAACAACGGCTCGGGGCTCAGACGGCTGATAGCGTCAGTAACCATGGCTACCAAAAGATGAAACAAAGCCTCAGGACAAGCATGCCACAGCTTAGTGGAACCATATTTACAAAGTAGTTAAACACAATTAACTACCTAACGTTGAAAACATTATATATATATATATATATATATATATATATATATAGCAAATATCTATACTATAAATCACACCTCAAGATACTGTTCTGTTTTAATGCATGCAAAATATATATGATCAAATATAGGACCAGATAACTATTGTTGCTGTATATGTTTTCCTTTTTTCTTCTTTTTTATGAGCTAACCCTAACTGCATTCTCACTTTATATCCACATTCTTGGCTACTGGAGAATACTTTTATCNTGGTGGATGTCAATAAAGAGCATTTGTCTTAGAAGTTTTATTGTGAACTTTAGAAATAGGGAGTGCAGACTTGGTCCAAGGTTTTGGATAATATGTTATGAATTCTTATAAGTCAAACACCCACGGATGAACAGAATTCACTATAAGTGTTGTGCATACTTATATAAGGTATAAATGTATAGGCATTTATTTAGCACATCACTGAAGCTCCATATCCCTTTTTTATACTAAAGATAATTTTTCATTAATTGGATTTGCGTAACTTGCAATAAAGTTATCACTACCCTCTATAAAGTTTTATTAATTGTCCTCATGGGCACATTGTGAATATAGCAGTACAATGAATTATAATAATATAAAGATGAAATGATTAGAATCACTCATCCAGTGTAGACAAAGCTCATTTACATTCTGATTGTTGTAATTAATATATGCAAATGCTTTTTTCTGTATAGTACATAATTGGATTTGAGACGCATTTCACAAGGGATCTCTCTTTAAGTAAATAAAGCAGTGGTTACACAGTACAGGACATGCTTAGGTTAGTAAATAAATAAATATATTTTAAATAAGTTAAAACATATGCACAAGATGAATTCGTTTTTCATTCATTCATTCAGTAATACATATTTATCTACTGTTATGTTTGCAGATTTTTATATTCTATTTGGCCCCTATGGGCAATTTTGGACAATTTATGGACATTTCATTACCTGCCTCTAAGGGCTGCTGTCAGACTTTTTGTCAGGTTGATTAATTATGCAGCTCCTAGACTATTGTGATGAAATGGATGAATGTTTATATTGATGTATCTTTTTACTAATATGTTGCATTATACTTTGAAGTTGGTACCAGAAGAAGTATAGGTTAATATACATTTTTATGAAAATTTATAAATAAATGGTTATCACTTACTTTTTAATACAACCACTCAGGTATCTATTTTTAGAATAGAATAAGAATAATCACAATATTGTTGGCACCAAAATATTTTTTTTTGCTTTATTGTGCTTTACACTCTGTTGGTCACTAACCTAAGTGCTGCTCTGCCGCCCGCCAACCCAAGTGCCACCCTGTTGACTGCCAACCCATGTGCTGCCCTATGGGTAGGTGGTCATTGTATAATGATTATCTTTTGTTTTATGTAAATTTACTGAATATCCATACCAATCATGTATTATTTCTATTTTACCTATTTGTGATAATAGCTCCCCATGTTTAGTTTATTCTATGTTGCAATGATCTTACATATGTAATTCAGACTACCCATTACATACATCAGTTTTTCAACACTTACTGTTTGTTTTACATATAATATTTCTTCAATCTCATTGTGTTAATTCTAATTACAGTTGCTCTACAAGGCTGTCAACATATAATTGTGGATGAATACATTCAGTTCTGTATATACTTGCACCTCAACTAGCAAACACAAAATATTCTCACGAATGTAAATCTCATCTAGCATTTTAACCAACAGGGTGGAAATTGTTCTTGGAAATTTTACATCTATCCCCTTTGTATATTTATAGCTATGTTTCTACCCACATCTCTTACCGCAGGCATAGTCAAAGGGAAAAACAAACGGAATAGGAACAGGCGAATCAACTAAACATATTAAGCATTAATGCAATGGTATAAAAACATAGTAGTAGCACATTGATTATATAACATCTAGTTGCCATACTGTTAACATTAATGTGCTAGTTACAAGGCAAATATATATAATTGTCCGTAAACGTAACATTTTCAGATAATTTTGATTAACATTTATTTATATAGTGCCACACATTTTCCACAACATTTCACGAAGAATATTTTTACATTCACATTTGTCCGCTGCCCTAGAGGAGCTATACAATCTAATTTTGTCAGACATCAATAACGCATTAACATGCGCAATATTAAAGTGCTGACATTTTCTGCTCTCAGTGAATGTCTCTTTTTAATGCCTCTTTTGAGTATGAAGCTGGTCCAAACTCCCCGATTCCACTGCTATTACTACAATATATTAATATTT
The DNA here is from genome assembly GCA_016617825.1 of Platyplectrum ornatum. NCBI lineage: Eukaryota > Metazoa > Chordata > Amphibia > Anura > Limnodynastidae > Platyplectrum > Platyplectrum ornatum. The sequence goes on from JABWIB010000305.1 coordinate 79,012, forward strand.
TCAAATCCTTCCACATAAGTTATATATAGGATTTATTTGTTTTGTATCATGCACTGAAGGAGTTAATGGAGAGTTTCTTTAGCATATATATATATATATATATATATATATATATATATATATATATATATATATATATATATATAAAAATCTCAATCATCTCAATGGACTTAATGATGGTAAATTATTCATTGGTTTTCAAATAAATGGCTATAGAAGGAATCATGAACCTGGAATCCAGCATTATCAAGAAGCTTCCTTCAAGAAATTACATTATTTTCTTTAGAATATCCTGCTTTTGTTTGCCCTATGACATAAATAAACCATATGAAGGGGGGGGGATAATCACAAGCAATACTTTCAGATATCACTTTCAAGAGAACAGACTGACATGCAATATTTAAGTCTAACTTGATTTGATTTCTCGTTGTCCTGGAATATAGCTCATCTCTATATTAGTATGGAAAGTACATTAGTCATGGCAGAATTTAAAGTATACAATTTTGCAAACAGGTGGATATTACAGTGGCACATTTCAGTTCAGGAAACACATTCCATCAACAAAACATTTCAATAATAACTCTGTTTCAATGATTTTGTCTCACCGGCATAGAGAGTGTTCTTCTTACAAGTGTGGTATATTAGTGCTCACAGGTTTAAATGATCCATATTCCTCTGCCTGACAGCTTTGTTAACCTGACACCTGTTAGATAGATTATTGATTTGTCAACACTTACTATGCTCAGTATAACAATCACCTAATCCTAACTGCTAATTAAAATCTAACTACTTACATTAGAATATTGTAGCTCCAGTNGCAGGTGAGGAAAACAGAGTGGTGAGGAAGAGAAGGCAGAACAGGAAAGAAAGAATGGATGCCGAGAACAGAGAAGAAAGGAAGAAAGAGCAGAGCGCATGGAGAAGAGAAGATGAGAAAAGTAGGACAAACAGAGGGAAAGATTTTTTTTACGTCTTATATATATTATCATTTATTTTATTTGTTGCTGTTATGAAGGGTTGCCATGCCAAACATATAAACTGCAGAGGCGACGGAACAGGAGAGGGACCAGGGGACAATTGAAAAATGTTAAAAATATAACAGTCCTAATTAGGTGCCCTGCATTCTACAACAATGCATCACTTATATTATAGAATCGCAGGACTCCGAACTTTCGTATGTTCAGATCTTCTAGCAGAGCAGCGTTTGGTCCATTTTGTTTGTCTGTTTTTTTATGGGGGTACCAAGTTAACATTATTTTTCCCCTCCTTTTGAAAAAAAGTTTTTTAATGTTGTCAATTTTGTAATTGTCAACATAGCCACCATGAACAAACCTATATTAAATTTAGTTACTGAGCATTTTCCTGCATTAAATTCTGAACCTGAGTGCTGAGTGTTTTCTTTTGTTCATTTTTGTTTTCAATTTTGCATTTTTTTTTATTAATGTTCAGACACGCAATTTTAATACTTTGGGATGCCATGGTAAAAGATTTGGATAAATTCATAAACACTATCCAGACATATATTTGCTGACACTCAAACCATATCTGGGGCCAACTAATCTTTTCCAACTCAAGAGATTGAAATTGACTATAAAGGAAATTCCATTTGCTCCTCAACACTGTTCCTGTTATAGGAGTCATTCATCTTGAACATAAATAGTTTAAAATGCACTCAAATTGAATAGAAATTGTACACATACATGTTCAAGCATTTTCGAAAGACAGCAACAATGGACCAGATCTTGAGTGAGGAAAATGAGGATCCAATTCTACATAAACAATGCATGTGTTCTCACTGTATAAGTAAAAGATTAGAATAGTGTGGGTCACGACACACTTAAGAAAGCTATTCCAGTGTTCAATTCTATGGACAAGAATCAGACTTTTGAACTTAAAGAACTTATGAGCATAAAGTTAAGACTGGGCATAACCATGTTGAATTGCAGGGCAGGTAAATTTTAGAGTTGCAAACAGTATTACAGTTGAAAGATGAAGTTTCCTAGTCCAAGTCTAAATATTAGTGTAAAAGTAATGCTGGTCCATATCTGTGTGCAATAAGTTTTCTCTCTGCATGCAAAGAATAACATTCATTTTACTTCTCCTGAAATTCAACATAAGTTCCTTAGTCTGTAAGTTTGAATGAGGTCCAATGAGATTAAAATGCACAAAGGGTCAAGTAACTTAATATTCAATTATCCGTTGTCAGAACTGTTAATGCATTGGGTTTTATTTGGTATATTAGATATTAGGGACCTGTTTTTAAGTTTTTGGCGTCCGCAGCATGCCGTATGCCCCGCATACCTGCGCTAAGGTAAAAAGCACAGAGAATCTAGAGCCTCTGCTAGTGTTTCAGCGCAGCAATCGCTACAAGCATGAAAGCTGCGAAAGTGAAAAAAATGTAAAATTAATAAATAAATAATTTTAAAAAAACCTACACACATTTAATTTATTTTAATAATATTTTTATTAATTTTTTTATCTTTTTTTTTTTACGGTTAATGAGGCAGGTAATTGTCCATAGGACAATTCCTGCCTCTATGCCTCTGTGCTTAGCCCTGCTAAAAGGGGCACAACTCTGTGCTATTCAAAGCCGATCTGCGCATGCCAGCCTGGCTGGTGGAGACGCAGCCATGAATCAGGTCCATGATATCTAATAAATGTTTTTTAGCTTATGTGAAAGTTACCCTGATGTTCAATGTTAAGTAATGACAAATAAAAGTATAAGCATATAATATGTTATAGAGAAATAAAGCATGAGAACCTGTCTGGTTAATTGCTGTTGCCTTTTAGAGCAGATTTACAGTATGCTAATATACCTGACAGACAACCTTTGATGTAAATACAGCATGGTTGTGTAACACCCTAAACCTAGTTTATTAGATTAGAATGACAGTGTCAAAAGGTCAGGACCGAGGCAGTCTGTCCCTATCACCCTCGGCCAAATGTTGGGAGGTATGGGTAAGTACTGTGTCATATACTTGAATACTTGTATAACCCCAATTTGTTCCTGCTTACAGATAACAGAGAATCCCAATAAAGTTTTAATTTTTTTTTACAACCACATTTAAATAAATATTTAATGTACTATAGTCACAAAATATACTTTCTGGCTTCTGTTTTTCCCACATTAGAAGCAAATGAATCATTAACTTTTGAACCACTGTTATCATTTGCTCCTTACTTATATAATAAATGAATAAAGATAATTTGAATATGCACTAAATTAATATAGCAAGATAACAATTTTATAACTTAAGCTGGGCATACACGGTAAGATAAATTGTTCCAATTTAAGGATTTTTTCTAGAGTGGGCAAAACCATGTTGAATTGCAGGGGAGGCAAATTGAATTAATTGCAATCAGGACTACAGGTGACAGATGCTGGTTCCTAGCACAAGT
>JABWIB010000305.1:94377-119314 GCA_016617825.1 Platyplectrum ornatum
TGTTATGCTGATTGCAACTAATTAAATTTACCTCCCCTGCAATTCAACATGGTTTTGCCCATGAGAGTGTAATAGTCACGAGAGTGAAAAGCTGAATCTGGCCCATAGTGTATGCCCAGCTTAAGTCACAAGAGTGTAAATATGAATCTGGTCCTCTGACTTCATTGCTGGCATATCCCATCTATTTAAACCTCATTCTCAGCTCCTTCTTTGTCTATGTCTGGTTGTTATTTTTTGCGATATGTCCATGTTTTTATGAACTTTGCCCATTAGTATAAAATAGATGAAACATTTTTACTGGCACTTAACTTACACACAACCTCAAAATTCTAATGTGTTTACATCTCAAATCACAAAAGTTATTGCAGGGAAAACAGCTTCGTACAAAAAGTCATTGGACTTGGGTCATTCAGATTCATCCCCTGCCTCTTTCAACAAATGATAGCTATTATGGTTATAGATCAAATATTTGAATAAATAAAATATGAATCACTTTTTATGGAATCTTGACACATATATGGGTTTTTATGTTCATTTTAGTTTAGTTTTAGTACTGGAAGTCCCACTGGGAATCATTTGTAACACAGCTGAAGCCCAGAGGCCCAGCTACTTTACTGACTACATTGGAGAAATACAGCAGATGGTGCATGCATGACCTGAATTATGAACAGCTTTACTTCTTTCTTGTGCGAAATATTAAAACCAAAACCAAGAAATACAACATAAATTTAAAAATGTTAACTAATAAAAGGTGAGCAAAGCAATATACATCTGTGCATGCCCCCAAAAACATACCTTATTACAGAATGCATAATGAATGTGAGGAGATTTATTGCTGTAAGTTTTAAAGGGATTTGCTTAGAGCACATCATGTAAATGTAAATTTATAGAATACAATGCAAAGTATAACAATAAAATATATGTGACACTAGCATCATGAAAAAAATAATAATAGTTGAATATATAGACACATACATACAGTACACACACACACACACACACACACACACACATAAATGAATGTTTTAATGGCCTTTGGTTATGTCCCTGACTACCGGTTTACAAGTTCATTGTCATCATATTAAGTAACCCCTAGAACTCTATTTGACATTGTACCATTCTTAAAGAGATAACTGCATGTAAACTGGAAATATTGATCATCTTGTCTGTGTTGTAAGAATACCTGCGATTGAAACAAGGTACAAGGATTGAAACAGTTGAGCGACTGATTGATTTTTGAGTTGTTACCTTTAGTAATATTAGTTCAGTTCAACATACCTAGACAAAGCACAGGCAAAACGCACATCGGTATTTCACCTGTGGCAGTGCCCAGCTATATTATGGCCTCAATCCACTGTGTTGCATTTAAGCCAATTACTAAATTTATTTAAATTATAGGAGACATCTCTGATTGTTTGGAGTGTGGGGTCATAGACCTGCACAGTACTCCAATGCATGACCTGGGAGTGCTGAGTTACCAAACTTGGAGGATATTTTACCCTTTAATCACATAATAAGGGTCATATTCTCCCTCCAAAGCTCAATTTTTTATTGGATGGATTGGCATATGGGGTTATAAGTACACACTGCCATATTGTGAATTTTGTTTTTTAATCACTTATTTTCAATTCTTCTTTTTTCACATAAATCTATGCTCTATCTTTTAATATTTTGCTGGTATATATTTTTCAGAACTTGCTATATTTTAAAAAACCATTGATTAAAAGTTATATTTTATTGAGCGAGTTATGTGGGATTAGAGTGCAATAATAAAAAGGAAATCCTTCTTTCTTCTTGTGCTGGTCTTTCCCAGCTTAAAAATAACAGTATCAGTTCACAGGTCAAAATATTAACCATCCCATGTGCTGTTCTATATTGTACCTAGTCTGTTTTATGTCCACAATAGAGGTCCCAAATTACTTTATACCTGTTCAGTATTTAGAAGCACATCTAGGAGCTGATTCAGCACTGCATCTCCGCCAGCCAGGCTGGCGGAGACGCGAAGTTTCGCCGATCTGCGAATGCGCAGATCGGCTCTGAATAGCACTCCGCAATAAGGTAATGGGAAAAGGGGCGTTCCAGGGCTAAGCCCTGCTAATTAGAAGCGCTGCCTGCACCATGTCTGGACATGGTGCCGGCGTAGCGCAGACACCGAGAGGCAGGTAATGTCCTATAGATAATTACCTGCCTCATGACTGTAAAAAAAAGTTTTAAAAAAATAAATAAAAAATTATTTTATTATTTAAAATGTGTCTGTTTTTTTTTTTTATATTTTTTTTTTCATTAATGAAAGCAGGCAGTGAATGCTGGCTTTCCTGATCGCTGCAAGCAAACATTAGCAGAGGCTCCGGATACAGCATCCGGAGCCTCTGTGGTTTTTCTATGAGCGCAGAGATGCGGGGCATACGGCATGCCCCTCTCCCTGAGCTGTATTTAGAGCTGCAGCGTGCGGCCACCAAATACTATAAATAAGGTCCCTAGTGATGTGAAAAACCCCTTCTCATTTACTTTTCCCCATTTTTCTCTCTTATGCTATTTACCTTAGCTCTTCTGATGTGTTCCAGTTAATGGCTCTTCTCTATTGAAGCGGTCATGGTCTCCATACAATTGCCTGTTCCATTAGTAATAACTTTCTGTAGGTCAACCGGTAGTAAGTACTAGGGTGTTACCTTAACTTGTAACCTGTACCTTGGAATGGACCATCAGTCTATCCCAATGCCAATTGCATGCAAGCATTTTAAGGTGTACTACACAAATGCTATATTGTTGCCTCCCATAGTAATCATTTTTCACATCTATTACTTTTTACTATTGCAAGAATATTCAGGTTTTGTTTTCTAATTGAATCAGCGAAAAAAAAATAAAATTAAAAAAAGTCTATTCCAAAACACATTTCACCAAACTATTAAAATAAATGACACATTTAATTGTAATGTTCTATGGCAGTATGTCCTCATATTTACTTGTATTTTAGAGTACTCTCTATATTCCTTTAGGAACAGCCTTAGGAAATGCTAAAAAAAAAAGCCCACATTTTACTGAATATATAAATAATATAATGTTAATGCTTATTGCCCAGTTCTAAAAACAGTATGTGTAAAAACTATTGCTTACATAAACAAAATAGCAAATTGAAAAACCCAAAAGTTTGTACTATTAACTTCAAAAACACTTACCCAGCAAAATATGCGCAATCCTAACGCAACTGGAATACCAGAGGTTTATTTGTTAAGAATTATTCAGATAATTTCAGACATGTTTGAAAATATTGTCAGTCCATGATCACTGTTGGCTCTGTGGAAATTGGAAATTGATCCTGTCATCAGACATGAGTGGAGAACACTGAAGGCATTCTACTAGTGAACTTTCTGGAGATAGTTATTTACTTAGTTTTTCATCTGGTAACCTACGAAAAGCCTAAAGGAATTTCAAAAATGAATTGAAATAGTTTTTGTAGACATTCAGATAAAATGTAATCCATGGCTAAAAAGTTACTACAGAGAAGGAAAATGAGAAGCTTTTAATTTAGAAGCTTTTAGAAATTCTAACATGGTAAAGAAGTCTGGCACTGTTCGTATAATAGGTACCCAATTAGGGGTGTAAACAGTAGAGCAGTTGAAATTGATGTTATAAACATAAGAATTTCACTTAAACAAAGGTAAAATGATCAAATAGGGTCCAGGTGCACAATGGGACAAAATAAAACAATCTAATTAGGCCAAGTGGCTATTAAATGCTATGCTTCATAATTAACCCTGATCCACTCAACTACTTTCACATCACACACTTATCCTTCTACTTTTATTTTGAAGTAACAGCTTTGCAATAACAGATTTTAATTTATATGGATGTTAAAGGAGAAAAATGTGAAACTCTTTATAAGAGAGGGGGGAAAAGTCATATGTATCATTATGGAAATGCAAAAGACCATCTTATACTTGATGTATGTATAAAATGTATTTTAATACTGACTATCATTAATACAGATTAATCTAAAACTTACAAAACTACTTAAAAGGAAATAGTATATAAAAATATAAATATACATATTCTATAAACATTCATGGAATAGACTTTGAAAGAGTTCTCTGCCTCTCATACCATACAACAAGGTTATATTAATAATATTTCATTTAATTAAACTATGACATATCACTGATGCCCCACAGCGCCATGGTTGTAAGTTTGATTCCTGGACAGGATCTTATCTGTGTGGAATTCGTATTTTGTTTCCTTGTTGTGTGGGTTTCCTCCATGTTCTCAAGTTTCCTCATACACCTCAAAAAAAAGCTAGTAGCTTAATTTGCAGTTAATGCCATGACGAAGCCTAAAGAGCGAAACATGCGTAGGGTAAGGGGGGATACTGAGGTGCACCTCTGTCCCCCATATGTATTTTAACTTTCATATCAGTGTATATTGATTGACATTCCAATTGGGTTTCTGTATTTTCCGGACAGGATACGCCCAATCCTTTTTGTTTACTTTATTTATGATTATAGATTTATGTATCCAGTTAACAATATACAGATCCAAGACTTGTGCAGTGCTATTCTTTGTGATAACTGATTGTTTTTTAATTTTTGTACTTGTATGTTTCATGCGAATATCTACCTTTACTGCACCTCTCTCCAATCTAGATAGATCCAATACGGGCACTAGAAGCAGTGCAGGGATAGATATACCCCGGTACAGGGGGGCGAACATTCCCGGTCTTGCGACTGGTAGGCATTGAGGACAGAGGATTGTGTGGCGGGATACGGAATAGTATAGTCAGGTTTCCCCATTAATATTACTATTATTATCATTATTATCATTTTCATGTTCACCATTATTATTATTACTATCCTGATTACTCTTGTTCCAAACCTGGTGATGAGGGGACCACTATTTTCCTAACATCAGTATTCTAATGTTACCCTCTTTACCTAGAATGTGAGGTATTTGATCCAATACACGTCTTAATTTATATCATTTATAATCATCCAATTGAGTTACATCATTAGTGTTTATTTCGCCGGCATCAACTCTGATTCTGTACAAATTTCTTCTTTTTCGTTTTTTATTTATTGAGTATTAAAAGTTATGTTTTAACCGTAAAATACGTGGGAGTTGCTATTAGTAATTATTCTAGTATTGCCTTAGAGCTTATTACATAGCATTGTGTGTATAGTTGTGCGGACAAATTGAGTTGATTTCCCTTTTGATGCCCTGATGTATTAACCACCAATCTCCTATAGAATTTAACCCTGAAAAAAATGTTCTACGTTGAAATGGCGTTATAGTAAATTTGAGGTAAAAAGAAAAAACTCTATTAAAAGGGTCTACACTGTTTATACTGTTGTCATAAAGAGAAAAAAATAAAATGGGTGTACAATTCGTCAAAGTGTCTCCATCATTTTACAAAGATTTTGCTACTAAAATGGATTATGTTGCTGATAACTAAAAAGTTCAGAAACAGAATCATTAACAATACTTGTAACAACTAAACCTATTTATGCAAAACCATTAGTTATGAAATTATTAAGAGTCAAATTTCTATTAAACATATGTAACTTAGCCCTCTATAAAGAAATACATTATATACTTTACTACAGCAATACTTTAAAGATTAGATAAATAGGTCTATAAAAATGATTACATTAGGAAACTGGTAAAATGTTATAAAATGTTATTTGCTTAAGCGGTTCTTGTACAGGTCTAAGAAAATAGCTTAGTTTCTAAAATTCATTTTCTATCAGTAAAATCAGAGTGAATATGCTAAGGTTTGTTTATAAGCCCCTGGCTGTTACCAACCTTGTAGTATTGTGAATCTGACCAAACTACAATGATTTTCTCTTTGCTCAAAGTCATACATGTGAGGCCAAAGTATTTTGTTCCTTTTTTATTTTTATCGTTTTTCTATTTCTAGCAGCATGGACTATAAAAAAGCAAAGTGCTTGTTTATATTTCTGCTACAAAGTATTTTTGTATAACCAAGGAGACCATAGAAAAGTCCTTCATATATTCCAGTAAATTAAAATTAACCACAAACGTAAAAAATAATACACATTAAGGATATCGTTAAATATATTTTATGTTATGACTCAACAATTTTTTGTTATGTTTTCAGAAGAATTAAAAGTTTTTTAAATTTAATTTCGCCTTCTAGCTTATATTACCAAATCTTTTTTAACATAGTTTTAATTATAAAGTATCACAGATCACAAAGAATACCCTACATTTTTACTATAATATGTCCATTGATTGTAGAAGATTCATTTCTGATGCATAAACCTACAATTCTTAAATGTCATTTAAATACCCGCAAAAATAAAAGATTATGTATAAAATATAATGTACTGCACACTTAGAAAAAAATAGTAAAAACGCAATATGAAACAGATTAAATTTATTTTATTTTATGAGATACCCTATAATGTAATCCTTACAGGACTTTAGTATGCACACCTTTCTTTTTTTTAACAAGTTATGCTAAAGCAATAAAAAAAAGCATGATAACATTTTGCTTAAAACTAAAAAAAATACAAAAGGAATAAAAACAACCTGCCCAAAATAATCAAAATTATACATAACAAAATAATTGATGAGATCCTAAATATTATGCAAATTGCACAATAATGGCTTTACAAAAACAAATATATATAAAATCAGAAATATATAAAACCTATTTGAAACATATAAAGCAATATACACATTTAAAATTCAAAAGAAAAAATAACTGACAAATCTTTTCCAACCCCATTTGTAGGTTTAAGATGGCACGTGACAAAATAAACTTCCTAAAAGTCTTCTGAAAAATGGCTTATTTTGGAAAGTGGACATTGTAGATTTAGATTTATTTGGGAAGGGGGTTGGACACAAATACATGTTTTAAAACCCTAAAGTCTNGTACCTTTTCTGGTAATAATTTTTCTCTCGACTAGTACACATTGACCCAACACACCAAGAATGATATTTTAATGCAACATGACTATTACTATTATCAAACACAAGGAGATGAGTATAATTCCATCCATATTTGTGTTTTGTAAGACGTGCATCACCATGAACAGTCTTGATGAATAAAACAGAACATTCAATCTAATCCTGTTTGGTAGGCACCTGGAAAAACACAACTTATCTATAGACAGAACATGTAACAATCACTTTTGTAGTATGAATTTTTGTTTTTTGAAAGTACCAATAAGAAAAGTCCTTTTCATAAGAGCCATGGTAATAAGACCTGAGATGTCTGTAGATACTTGTAACACATCATCAACATTCTCCTGTTTGTATTCATTACTGAGAAATCTTTTACTTGGTCAAAGTATGTTGAATATAGCCATAGCACAATGAACGAAGTTGACTTACTACCCTATATTCAATGTACCATACAAGTCCTGTTAGAGAAAATATGATAACTGTGCATGCAATCTTCATTAGTTCTAGCCACACTTGTAAAGGGAACTTGAATAGCTCTCTCATTGGTTGGCCTTTACAATAGCCAAGTTCCCACCCATTTTCAGTTGATATTTTTCATTTAACAATGCATCTGAGTACATTTGCTTCTATTATGACATACATGGTTATAGAGAAAAAAATGTAATGAATTTCAGCCACACGAGATCACAGTGAAACGCTTTGAAATGCAAGACATGTTGTGAAGGACAATTCCAAGTAGGAAGACCAAAACACAAGCAACTAAAATGACAGTGCAAACTCCAGACCAGGTNGAACTTTTAACAACCCCTCTTCGCTCATGTTCCTCTTCCACCAGATCCTGTGCAATGGTACTTTGCAAAGGTTGTTGTTCCATTGGCATAGTCACTACAGTGACAGGCTTTTGCTGACTTCCTGCTAGTAATCTGCAGCCAATATCACCAGGTAATAAAGCTCTTTCTTTGGTGACAGGAAGAGGCCACATGTAGCATCCATTGCTTGGCAATTTAATAAAGACTGGGGTGTTTTCTGATGCGTGAGGGATTGCAATTACTGCAACAACATCTGGATCATCAGGAAGCTGGGACACAGAGTATCCAGGTGGTAACCTGGTGACACCACGGCACCAAGGGCATCGAAGGTCTTTCTGACTAGCCCTCATTTGTTGTAAGCAGATTGAACAGCATGTATGTTTGCAATCAAGAAGTTTTGGCCTTCTTCGAGGACTATAATAATTGAAACAAATTTGGCATTCTAGGAGAGAATCCTGGGACAGTGTTTCCATTGCCTGCCTAATTTCCAGTTCCTTTAGTTAAAATAAAGTAGCAGTGGTATAAACCGACACAATGGTTCTACCCAGCAGGCTTTCCTCTTTTGTTTCAGGTTTTGTATAAAATCTGGAAACAAAGAAAATACAGAATTAGCAAGTTGCACTTTAAAACGTATTTACAAACACTCACAACATTTGAATTTTGAATATTGTCATTCAATGTGATTATTCTTAGTAGAAAGTTGAAAAGGATTGTTAAAGTGTTGGTGGACAACAATTTACCAAATCTTATCATTTTTATAAATTAAGCTAACGTTGTTTACAGCTTACAGAATGTAAGATATTCTTATTTAATCCTTTTCTTTTTATTAATACTATAAAATGTGCAATGCAGGGTTTGTAGACTAAACAACTGAAACAGTTAATAAAAAAACAAAATGTTCTCATTACTAAGTTAGTTAAAACAATGCACGGCCTTCATTCATTATAGACATTCATAAAGTATATGTGCGACATTCATGTAGGACATGATCCACAGTTTTATTACGTGCAAGACAGAAACAGACCAAAGCAAAGTATTAAAAGTTGCAGCTTTCAATTTTTAACTTGCACATACAGATGTAGGGGGAAATTTACTAAGCTCGAGTTGACCAAACTCGCGGCTGCGAGTTTAAGCAGATGGCGAGTTTGCATTAAATAGTATTTACAAAGCGCGAGTTTGGTTAAACTCGCGGGTTATGGCTGCGAGTTAAACTCGCCGCGAGTTACTGCGAGTTTAACTCGCAGACACAACACGACTTTAGTAAATTTCCCCCGTAATGTTCTTTACAGTATCTTTTTAACATGTCTGTATAGTTCACCTATACATGTTTTTATTTTTACTTTATTTGGGGGGGGTTGTAATGTCAGTGTTTTTCATACATTTTTTTTTTTTTTTTATAAAATTGCACCATGGTAAGGGATGGTGCAAGAAAAAGTAGCATGTGAATTTCCAGAGGCAGATTTGGGCGAGGAATACCATTTACATTTGTAGTGACTTTTTCACCTTCACAAAGCCAGATTCGGAAAGGGTCTGATGTGATTGTTCGAACTATAAATATGACACATTTAAATTGTCTCACTAATCCTGATAAATGCAATAATGGAAGTCTCCATGNACTGGTTTGAAAGATAACAGATATGGATAATAAAACTAGTGTAGTATTTGGATTGGGCAATATCTATTCACTGTCTATAGTTAAGTTCTTCTGGCAGTCCCACATAAAAAGCATATATGTATACTCTATTTGTTCTAATTTGGTGGTGAATTCTTACATGCATTGCAAATATACTACAAAGTACTTTATGGAAATCAGTATTTAGATGCTTTACACAAATGCCTGCATTATGCACATTTTTGTAAGAGCTAACAAACTATTAAAAGTTTCTTATAAAACACATACAAATTTGTCAAAACAAAATTTATTCAGTAAGTTCAAAAAAATGTCTTTATTTCACTACTATTAGTCTACATTATAACTACAAAGTATTAGATCCAGAATATAAGAGGCAAAAGGTAGAAACAAGTAAGACTTGACCAAAACCATGTTGAATTGTAGTGGTAACAAAGTTTCATAGCCAAAGAATACATAAAAGTAACAATGGTCAGTATCTGTGTGCAGTAAGCAAAATATTCTTCCTCTGTGCAAGGAATAACCATTTCTTTTACACTCCCTAAAATTTTAAATAGCTTTGTCCAGGTATAACTTTCCTCTTGATTTTCTCTTATTTTCAACCTCTGGATCTGGTTAACTTTGTTTAAGTAAAGTTTTACATGAGCCATTAATATTGTAGATAATTTTACGTACATTTGAAACTGGTACTAATTAAGAAAATATATTTTGTAAAACAAATAATTAATTGGAATCAATCAAGGTAAAATACATTCGTCACAATAAACCCTATTCATTTCAGTAATGGTTCAATTTCAGTAATGCTTCTAACATCTGCTCTATGTACAGAACAAAGTTAGGAATCACACACACACACACACACATTATACATTGACCTCTGTACAATACAGTGGAAAGATAGACCCATTTACCAATATCAATAAATCAAATTTAATCACTCTAGAATAAGATATTTTTTTTTATAAAACTGAAGACTGCTATTAATCATTAAGATTTAAATGTTATAATTTAAGCACAGTATATCTTTGTAGATTGATACAAACCATTGTTGTTATTAAAGATTAATATACTATAAATGAACAACCAGTTATAGCTCTACAATTGCAGAGAATACACTTGCCTGCAACATATGACTAGATCAATGTCCCCAGCCATGTTAATTGTTAATCAGTGTCACTGAGCACTTTGGGCATAAAAGTATTTCTGAACGGAACATTACAATTCCACAACAGTATAGTATAAAAGTATATTTAGAAAAAATATTCATGTGTCTAGCATCAGAGAAATGGTGGATAAAATGGCCCAGACAACACACAAATATGATATAACTGCTTGTTTGCAAATCTCAAATTAAGGCTGCTAAGTTTGACACAGTTATTTGTGTAGCACCACTGTAGGGTACCTGCAATTCAACATGATTTTTGCCCACTCTTGAAAAATCTTTCGATTGAAACAATCTATCTTATAGTGTATGGCCAGCTTAACAGATGAATTGTGCTGTTAGTGCAGGAGCCAGAAGTAAAATCACAAGGCGAATGTTGGTACGCAGCAGTTTACAGTCATTACACAATTTGGCAGGGGAAGGCGTGACGGAAAGATCTGTGCAGCTGTGAAGAGACGCATTGGCTAGTAATTGTGAAATAATTAATGAGAAGGGTGAAAATAGCCAGATAATATAGAAAAAGAGGGAAGATTTTCATAGGAAGGAGAAGGAAATTGAGAGTCTTCAATTAGAATTCAGGCTAGCTGATCTGGGACTAAATTCACTAAGCAGGGGGGAGTTTGCAGGGAAATTGAAAAGTGGGGATGTTGCCCATAGCAACCAATCAGATTTGAGCTCTCAGTTTCATTTTACTACTGGAGAACGTGAGCTCGAATCTATGGGCAACACCCCTACTTTTCAATTCCCCTGCAAACTCCCGTTTAGTGAATTTAGGCCCTGGTGTCTTTCGCTTATCAGATTTAATTTAATTCCCATTAATGTTTGTTTTATAAAGATAAAGGTCTCCAGCATATTTACATCAGCATTTTCACTTTAATACTACTAATCAGGACATACAGTGTTGTTAAAATTCTCTGGACATATTAGGAATATATCATTATGAGAAAAGTTAAACTGCTGTTACTATACAACATTCCAGCCTTCTTTGTTATAGTTTGTATTGCTGAACGACACAGACATTATAGTGTATCAATTTCCCTGCTGCCTTGTAGCGTTATTACAGAGGGAGACACATTGTTATCTTCAAAGAGTTGATATTATATATCATTGGATTAATTTTGCCCATTTTGAATTATAATCTATGAGCTCCAACTTTCGCCCATAACGTACTCACTTTAAGTTTAACATATATGATGTACCTTATAGTAAATTTTATTGAAAATAATTATTAGTGTTTAGTTGAGGAATTCTATTTTTATCATTCTGACTATTTGTTGCTCTAAACAGTAACTAAAAAGAAATTGATTAATGGAAATGTTTGAAGCAAATGTTACTTTTAATAATACAATTGTATTGTGCTAATTGAGAACATTGCTGACTATCTAACATCACCTACAGTATACTCAGTATAGTATACAATTTTAGTAAGACCTCACCCTCGGTTCCTAAGTTCCCAATAACTTGTATTTGGAAGAAAACATTAGAGTGGCTGAATACCATAAGACATATTAGCAGGATGGGGTCCAAGTCTAAGACCTCTCGTTGGTGTACATGGTTCAGATCACTGAGACAGGGACCCTGTTCTGGGCCTTATATTGGATGGATTTAGGAGTGACTGCTCTGAGATGCAGGGTACAATAGTGGTGGATCTTATGGTGTGGTTTAAACAGATAAGTTGTGCATCATCAAATATAGATGACTGACTCCCAGCCTTCAGATTAATAGCAAGAGATGACTTTCCAAAAGGAATAATGTCATGTCTTGCTATTAGTAGCACATAAATACTAATATTTTTTTTTCATATCTCTCTTAGCAGGTCTTTGGCAAAAAAGTAAGTTTTTGTTGCGACACCCAATTTTTGGAAACAGAAATCTAGAAATACATTAAACAAATACTAAACAGTTGTATTCCTTTTCAATTGAACTTGTTGCTACTATGATGTAAATTGTATAAAAATAAATGCTACTTTACAGCAGTGTAGGTCAAAATCCTTTCAAGAACTTTTCCAAAAATCAATTTGATTTAACAGAATTGTATTAGGATTGTTATACATTTTTGCACAAGCTCAGTACACCACTGTGCAGAAGATTATATGGTATTACTTCCATAGCAATCATGGTAGTGTTCATTATTTGAGGCAACTTAATGATCAGCTACTACTTCTACCATATTCACAACATACCCATAGAAATTCCTATTTGAACTGAACAGTATCATGCCCTTAATCTTTCAATCATTGGATATGAAATCTATTATGGGATTATATTTCCTGTATACTAGGGATGAGGAAACAACATAATTGCACCTGATTATATTATTTAGAAAGGCATCAGAAATCACAAGACATGGTTATTAAGGTCAAGCTTCACATTAATATTAATCTATATATATAAAATTTTATTATTAAATTATTTCAGTTTAATCACATCAGGATTATTACTCAAAACTTAAAAAAAAGGTTTATATCCCCACCATTTTAAGAGAATTTCCAGGAAAAAACAGTCCAGTAGAAACTTGCAAACTTTTAATTATTATTTATTTAAGATGCAAATAATATAAGCAAAAAATTTGCTTACATTAACTGGCGACTTGCATCTTTTTGTGCACAGTACTGAAGATAACACATTTCTACAGTTGTTTTGGTTGCTTACGGAGTTTTGTTTTTGTTTGTTTAAAATAAAATATATGTAAAATGATCTTAAAAAAAGACTAAATGTGCCAGTGTGACTCAAGTATTTCTATTTCTATTATATGAAGTTTTAGAGGTTTTATGTGATGTTTACACGGAGGGTAAAGTAATTTTGATTCCATTTACATATATAAAATAATGGCCAAATAATAAATAAGCTGGCTAAATTCTTGATATAGTAATAAAAAATAAAAAAAAAGATATTTCACTTGCATGCAATCATTAATTGTGATATACACAATTCTCTGATGAAACAAATGACATACGTGATGTGTGTACAGACCAGGCAGAATGGCAAAAGAGTAATTAAGAGGGGTGTCAGTTTATATTTTAATAAAAGGTATTTAACATTGTTTGTTTCTTAACATTTGCTGCCCCTAAGGTGCCAGAATGTGGTGACAGTTGTGTTACCAAACAAGTGTCACAATGCCCTGGCAGCCCTGTTTTTGGCACTGGGCCATGCTGGTACCTATAGATCACACACGATTAAATGATTACTATTTCTATTTTTACACTGCTACCCACAACTTGCCAATAGGCTTGGTTGTTGTGGGTCAGGTCCCCCTGAATGTACCATTACAATTGTCAACTGGCATGTAGGTGTCACAAACCATGGTGGGAGAACTGCACCTGCCCAATGCTATGGGTAACTATCTACAGTTCCAGCAGTTTAGTATGATAAAGCCAGTGCTGATAATAGCAAGAAGCAGGGGGTGTGGGGCACACAGTGCTCAACCCACTATCATTACCAATATTGGCAGCACAGCTAGGGCTATACACAGCCAGCTTCCATGTAGAATGTTAATTGGATGATTTGCCTGATAATTGTATAATGTGCGCCCATTTTAAGTGTATTGTCATTTCTAAAAACAACACCATAACAGACATTCCACATCTTTTCTAGAAATGTATTAATGTTACATGTATTATTTTCAAAGCAAACTGTAGGGAGGGTGAAAATATAATAGAAAACAACTATTTCTACTGTAACAGGATCAAAAATAGTTTTAATAATCTAAATTGACTTATTTGCTGTTATTGTTTAATATCTGTTTCATGAAAAACAAATAAGTTGAGTACAACAAATACTAAGAAGGATATAGAGAAGGCTAATCATCACTTCAAGATTAAATAGCAAACAATACTTAACTGCACTTACATACATGTTAGCAAATAAACCTGCATCTTTTTTACAAGAATACATTGGGATTATGACAATGCTTAACAGAAATACCAAACAAAATGATAATAATATGAACTTTATTTGTACTGGGTTTTATATTTACTTATTCCTTTCAACTATAATAACTAGAAATACATTTGGATAAATTATTATTATTATAGTTATTATTATATATTATTATTAAGTTACATGATTAAAAACACATTCAAAAAAAGAATACAGAGAATACATTGAGGAATAGACATGTACTTTGACTGGTCTACTACATGAAATTCTGCTTGTTTGGTGACATTGCAGCAAGCGTAGCTAAATAAACTGCCCATTGTAAAATCATGTTACATGCTTAGGCCAATTAAGTAATATAGTAAATCAACTGCAGGTACTGCCCAGCACTGGAGGGGTTAACACATCATTTGTAAACAAGTAAGTTATAATAGCCTGAAGGTAGCAACTGAACAATGCTAATGAGGCAACTTAACAACAATAATATTGTTAATATTTTTAGGCTGCTTAAATAAAGTACAGAAGAGTTTTAATATATTTAGTTTTCATGTACACCTCCCTATGCACCAGAGGGAAAAAAAAGCATTGCTGAATATTTTATCCCTAGCAAAACACACAGATATGTATGCCAGATGTGTTCAGCCCAACGTTTCCTCCACATTCCCAGCCAAATCCCAGATTCCTAAACCATGACATCACGCAAAGCTGACTCCCTTGTGTTTCCATTTACAGATTCAGTAACATAAAGAAGCACACACTATGTAGAAAAGTCTTTACTGCTGCTAAACAAACCAGCAGTAATCTTTAGGTGCATGGCAATAATGAACCAAGCAGCAATGTCCTCCTGCTAATCTGTGCATGCCCCATAGAGGGTCAGCCTGTCTATAATGTGCTACTAATGGACTATTACACACAATACAGTTGTGCAAGGCTTACACATTTCCAATACTCCAGCATTAGTCCCATAGAGGGTCTAGGTGTGTGTGTGGTCCCTAGTGATGTCTAGCAGACATATAATCTGCTTCTGTAAAGGGTCTGTGATCCCTAGGAGAGTAACTGGCTGTCTCAGTGTTGAATGCTTCCCAGCCTCTGGTCTCAGTGGGTCTGGCTGTGATCTCTGGTAGCCATTACCTGGATGTGTCAGTGCTGCTTGTTTCCCAGCGTCTGCATTAGAGGTCCTACTGAGGATGTATCTGTGATCTGTAGTACCTGTGTCAGTGTTGCCTGCTCCCCAGCTCCTGCATGATGATATCAGCTGCTAGTGGCGTGCAGGCAGCAGCTACAAGCAGGAAGCAGTAACTGCTTTGTTCTGCCTGCAGTGAATCAGACAGACAACAAACACAATCAAAGCATCCTCCTCACTATCCACCCAATATCACTCCAAAAGTACATTATTGCTCATCTAAGAGCACAATCCCTACGAGATCTGTTTATATGCACAATGGTCGCCCCAGCCAGTGTGTCATTAAAATCTAAACTATGTTAGCTTGCTGCTGGAAATCACTGATCGCTCTTATTCTATTATTTGCTGAAGCAAAGGACAGCCATAGCATCTTGAAACAATAACATAGCATGAGATGTTCATGGGTATCACATGTTTTATGTGTAATTGTGGACAACATAATTATCTAGAGCAGGAAATCAGGGTTAGGTGAAGTTGTATAACATTTTGCAGGTAGTCCAATACCTACCTACAGAACAAGGAGAAAGCACCTATGTTTGTAAATTGCTCCCCATGTGTGCGTGTTATACTCCCTTTGCACCCCTCATACTTTCCAGTACTGAGTACAAATTCTATTGATACATTTCACAACAGATAAATAAGTAGACACATTTCGTAAAAAAGGCAATAACTTTATATGTCCTCCATGTATAGTAGCAAATGTTTATATCCCAATCCAAAGACAGACACTCACAAGTGAAGACTTGATCTGTTGGCATGTAGAAGCGGATTCCCTCAGTCTTGTGAATTGTTCCACTTTCTCCTTTTAGTGAGTCCTCCGTATAGAAGAAATGAGAAAGAATGCAATAGTGTCATTCCACTTTGGATTAAGCGGATAAATGGAAAGAAGAAATACACTCACAAAGAAAAGCTTGATACTTCACATGTAGTCAGAACCAGCTTAATTGATTCCTTCTGCTTTGCTGATTATCCTGCCGCTATCTCCCTCAGTAATCTCGACACCATAAATCATTAAAGAAAGAGACAAAGGGGACATAGTGCAATTCCACTGGGCTGAAATGTTCTGACAATAAAAGATTTTTACTCACATCTTCCTTGTGTTGTTACTTTGCGTATAAATGTAGCCAATGTGTGTCCTCTCCCTTCTTCTTATGTATAGGCGAATAGGAATTCAGCCTCATGTAAGGTAAAAACACATCCACCAGCAGCCTCCTCTTGTGAGGGAGGGGAGGAGGAAGTTAACCATTTGATGCTTGTGGATAACAGCTCTTCCACATTAGAGACCTTTTCAATCAACGGGAAGTTAACTATTTGAGCAGACTTTTCCTGCTATTTACTACTACTAATCTGTCATAGACAGGCTTATTTCTTCTTTCTAAATAAAAGCATGTAAGAGCATTGGCATCTAAACATTTGCTAATATATCTGGAGGATATATAAGTTATTATTTCCTTTTTTATGAAATGCATCTACTTATTTATTTGTTGTGAAATGTATCCGTTTATTGCTCCATATTAAGATAGGATTTGTACTCTGTACAGCAGGGAGCTGCTTTGTACTTACTGATCACTGCAAGTCCTTGCTATGCTCCGTCAGGCGATCAGCTGCCAGCTTCTGCCAAGCAAGACGCTGCCAGTCCCAGCTGCAGGAGTCTGCAGGGAATGCCCTAGTTTGTCCCCAAGACAGTAGCCTGTTGTCCACAAAACAGAGGCAGCCCTTAGACAAATGCTAGCTGTGAATAATGCAGACATAGGTGACATATGCAACCTGGTAAGAGTCCTAGGCATCCTGGTAGCTAGGTACAGAGTAGGGTGTACCACAGCTCTGTGATTATCCCCCATGCACATGGGGCACTGCTAGGGCACTGGAGGCACACTGGAACAGCAGCAATGCATCATGCAAGAGCCTACTTACCTCACACATAGGGAGCTGCTTCCCACCAGTGCTGTCTCAGTGTCTGGGCTGATCCCTGCTGCTCCAGCTACACATTAAGCAGAGGAAGGGGTGTTGCTTGTTCCCCCTTTTCTATTTGTAAACTTACTTGTGACAGCCAGAGCTGTAGTCAGTAGTGCCCGAGAGATTAGCTGCTTCCTCTTTCAGTGTTTCTTTATTTTGTGACTAATAACAACACTTCAATATCCGGCTAATGCTGTGTTTGTATATACAACAAAGACATGGAAGAGGTGGGAGGAATAAGCACTACCACACCCCTTCCATACTGTATCTTTATTATCTTATAGAATAAGAACAATACACGTCGCTGAAGAAATGCCTTAATACTGTTTTTGCATTATTGTTGTCCTACATTTGTTAGTAAGGTGAGGAAGGAGTAAAACATGTTAGCCCCTTTTGATGGATTAAAATTCCAAGACATAGGTGGATTATTATGGGCATTGGTGGTACTGTACTTTGCTACCCACAACAATATGACTAATCTTAGGGGGCAGAGGCCAGTTTTTGATTTTGGAAGATAACAAACTTGGGCCTCATTTGAGCAGGATAGAGTTAAACTGAGTCTGTCACATATAAAAATCTTACCACATGCAATTCACATCTTAGAAAATGTAAATTGGACATTTTGTAACATAAAGTTATATAATGAGTATAAAAGTATTAGTAACTGTTGCGTATTATTTGCTGATTTGCCGTTAAGGGCAACAATCCAGACAGGGCCAATGTGTCGTTTTCCAGAGATGGAAAACAAAAACTGGTTGCAAAATGAGCATGCAAACTCTATTGTGCGTTAATGTGTGTTAATTGTACAGTAAGGGTTGACTTCAGCCCTTACATACAGCCCTGACACACGCACCGCCTTTATTTAAGTAAAAGCAGTACAGAAGATTTAAGGTAGTGGTCACATACCATAGAGAGGTGTTAAGATCTGACTTAAAATGCTTAAGTCTGGATCCAGATCCAAATTATAAACACAGCAGGTTAACAGATTACAGTGATGAATGTGGCTTAAAATCTTGCTATGAACATTAAAACTGACCAGCTAGCCAGATATAAAATGTAAAAAATATATACTATAAAATGTCCAAGCAACATCAAAATCCCTTCAAGATTTAAAGGTAACTCCTAAAGTTACCTTTAACATTTTCACTTGACTGAATAAAAACAGAATATACAAGACTCTGTTCCGCTACCTTTATTTGGACCACTTATCATACTGCTTTGTGAAGTTTTCATCTCCTCAGCTATGCCGCCTAAAGCAGCAAGAGGTACGCGAGCCAGAAGTCAGTGCCAAGATGGCTCTTGTGTGTTCTGCCACTGAGGGTTCTCCTGCACCATGGTCGCCTCCATTGGACCAGTCCAGAACCAGTGTAGCTCCGTCCCACCCGCTGAGGGTTTCTTGGTCTAATAGACCATTCTTTACCTATGATAAAATGGTTCAAGCCATCATGGATACTATGACCCATATGCTCCAGGTACAGATAACTAAAATGGAAGCTGCAGTGCAAGAGTACTGGCCAGCTGCTGCCCAGCCAGATGTGGCAGAGCATTCTGCTGCTCAGCCAAACAAGCCAGAGCCTGCTGCTGCCCAGACAGATGAGCCATAACCTGCTGCCCTACCCGACAGTCAGACGAGCCAGTGCCTGTTGCCCTGCTAGAAGAGCCAGTACTTTCTGCCCAGTCAGAAAAGCCAGCACCTGTTGCCCAGCATGATGAGCAAGAGACTGCTGCCCAGTAAGACGAGCCATCGTCAGCTGGCCAGCGTGGTGAGCCAGAGTCTGCTGGCCAGTGTGGCAAGCCAGAGTCTGCTGGCCAGCATGAAGAGTCAGTGCCAGCTGTCTAGAATGACATGCCAGTGCCAGCTGCCCAACAAGACGAACCTGTGTCAACTGCCCAGTCAGACAAGCCAGCGCCAGCTGCCCACTTCTTATTAATTGGTACAGGACTAATTTTCCATTTTCTGGGAGAGCCTCAAGAGTGGAGTTTTCCCTTATTGATGCCCAGGATAACATCTTCAAGCCTTTGTTTAACACAGCATTTAAAAGGTAACCCCCACTATTAAACACCACAGCAAGCTCCATCTTGATAAGGGAACTTTTGGCTTAAGCAATCTAAAATGATTAATCTACCAATACTTTATAAAGGTAGAAAAAAATCTAGGAAGAGGAAGTAGATTCTGTGAGAAAATCTTAGGAGGCATACGGAATGCACCTTCAGAAGGGGGCCATACTGTTACATTCCATGAACTTGCATTTTTCTATCTGGGGCAACATTGGACAGACCTCTGGATAGACTGGACCCTGCATGCGCACTTTCTCCCTTGTATGTCTCCAGCATTATTTTCTTTCCACTTGTATCTCTATTCCATTCCCTTTTTCCCTCTTGTCTCAAGAGGGAAAAAGTGTACAGCCTCTGTACACCTTTTACCTTTATGATTGTCTACTTGTATTGAATATGTCCTTCTTCCTTCTTATGTCCTTGGCAGTCCTTTCATTTCCCTTTTGTGTTACTTCTACACTAAACCCGTTACAGCTCTCCTTATCAATGGACTACTGAGCCCAGGGGTTCGGATGTCCCAGAGCATCCATTATGGCTGTCCTCTATTCCCACTCCTTTT
Organism: Platyplectrum ornatum; assembly: GCA_016617825.1. Lineage (NCBI taxonomy): Eukaryota > Metazoa > Chordata > Amphibia > Anura > Limnodynastidae > Platyplectrum > Platyplectrum ornatum. The sequence goes on from JABWIB010000305.1 coordinate 114,528, forward strand.
TAACATCATCATCGATCTTATGCTCCGAGTTTTGAATACTTGGCAGGTTTTTAAAGGCATACAAATTGGTGTATGAGAAATTAAGATGACCGTTTATGCATGATCTCATGTTCTATCTTGGTAACTGTCAACTTACCTTAGACCTCTCTTGGATCATCTCACAGGCTTTGGCATCGCCTCGCACAAAATGATAATGATAACAAAATGACAACCTCAACAAATGATAGGCTCTGTTTCTCAACCCACGAATGACCAAACCTTCTTGGTCTTATAATCTTAATCTCTGCTGGGCCCGGACGTGCCTTCATTACCTTGGAGATGGAGCTCAAGGGTTGGACCAGTCTATGCCTTTCCTATGTGGGCAGAATCATAACAAATATGAGAAGAACCTGTTGCAAGGTTCTTCTATCCACAAAGGTCCTGTTGCTAACCTGAAAGGATTCTGCTTGAATTAACCAAATCATGTGCACTTTCATTTGGGGTGTAAAGAAAGCCAGAATCAGCTTAATTAAACTTCAACAATGTAAGGACAATGGAGGACTGAACCTCCCTAATGCCACCCTCTATAATCAAGTCTGACAACTCCAACATCTTTGAGACCTCTATCTACACAGATACACCTAGATACTTTTTGCAGGACCTCCCTCTTTACATGCTTTCATTCACCTACTTGCAGGGCCGGCGCGCCCATTAGGCGACGTCAGGCGGTCGCCTAGGGTGGCTGGCCGGGGGAGGGGCGGCAGCGAGGGTAAAATAAATTACAAAAAAAAAAGTGTTAAATACCGGGACCTCTCCGCCGCCCTCCACAGTGATTTTGAAGCGCCGTGACGTCATCACGTCGCGGGACAACGTGACGTGATGACGTCACGTCGTTTTAAAGGGTGCGTGGCGCTAGGTCTGCCTAGGGCGCCCCCAGACCTAGCGCNGCCACTGCCTACTTGATAATGATGTCCCTGACATTCTACTAAATAATCCGCTCATTATGACTATCCGTAACCTCTGGTTTCATCTTTCCCTCAATAAAAAATCTTATTTGTTTTAATAATGCTAGATATTTTCTTTGTTAACTAGAGTGCTGCTTTACTTTCTGATGTGGTCTTTCTGATATGGTTAATTATGGCATCAAAAATAGCATTTACTTCTTGGCATAAGTCCTACCAGGCCCATGATGTTGTTGACAAATACACTTTGAGATCACTTAAGGCTCAACTCTGCCTGTTGACTCTGATACTCTAGCAGAAGATATTAGTACCACTGGGCTGTTTCATACTCTGAGGCTCCTGTGCTTCCTGGTAAAAGCCTCCCGAATCTATCTCATTAGAGTCTTCCATCCTGACTGCCAACAACGCTTTTTCCCTACGTAGTCTCCATCTCTCACACCGTTTCTGTTGATGACAAGCAAGTACATTCTCTCCCTTGTCTTCTATCAGATCTCTTATGGGGTGGATGTCTCCTTATGCCCTCCAACTCCAGACCTACTTCCATCTAAATGGTATCACTGTCCCACAAGCCACATTAGTGCTTGACTTTTGACCACTGATCATTCTTAACTAGACTTGAGTGTGGAGCAGAGCTTGAACATATGGCTTGACCTCAACCACTTAATTTGGTGGGGATTGGCTGTCCGAAGCTGAACACTACACCTTCCACCCATCTGTGATGCAAAGTGCGGATTCCCTGTCTTCTGCCAGGAGGACCTCATTCCCTGGCTCTTTGGTTAATTTGGTTAAGTGGACATCAACATGAGGGCACCACCATAATCCATTATTAAAGGCTCAGCAATCTCAGCATTATATGGACTCTTGAGTTGAGTGCCAATTCTACAGGGTCACTGCATATTTGTGTGAAGGGAGGTATGTTTATCACAGGTTACTTGCCTATATGAAAATGTTCGCGTGTTTCAGGTTGAGAAACACTTCCCAATACTTCACTAGCTTTTGGTAAAAGCTGGTAAGGGTCCCTGGGATGAATGTTTGGAAATGAGGGAGGTTCCGCCATCCAATACGCCCAGTCCAGGTCTTTTGGCCTATCTGGCTGCTGCCAGACTAATTAGGGCTTGCACCTGTTAGCCAAAGTAAGACGCTGCTAGATAAAGCAGACACTCTTTCACTGTCCAGGTAGGGATTACACAGACGGTGTGTGTGTGTGTGTGTGTGTGTGAGAGAGTGAGAGACACTGTATTCACTGTGGTTGCTGGTGCCACAAACTGGTATTTTTTGTTAGAGTTAGTCAGGTGTGTTAATTTTGCATTTTTATTTTGTTGGTTTGCTGCTGAATAATACTGGCTGAGGTCATCATTGGTGGAGAATGCGGGCAACTTTAAAGCAGAAGAATCTGCCTATATGGTGATCAGAACACATAAAAGTTGCAGCAGACTCAAGTGTCTCTGTCAGTGAAGTGAATCTACAGCAGAAAGTTTTTTTTCTACAAAAAGACTGTGTCTGAGAAAAGTTTGCTGAAAGACTGCAGCATAAGAAAAACTTGTGATTTAAAAATTAAAGAAGGAGACACCAATTTTTTTCTGTGGACTAAATCTGGTATCTTGTGAGTTCCTTGGACTGCTTACTGCTGTTGCTTAGAGAAGCCAAATTTGCCTACAAGCCTACGTACAAAATGTAAGACACTGTCAAAGCATTGCTCCAGACTTCTGGAGTGCAACAAGCAACGATGGAGGAAAATCACAAGCTTCAACGGGAAACAAACAGAATTCAACAAGTAGCTATAGAGGAAAACTGAAAGGCTACTGCAGTGGCCCTAGAGGAAAGCAGAAGTGCTGCTGCCTTGCAACAGGAGGCTAACAAGGTGCAGTTGTTAGCCTAGGAGGTAAGGCAGCGTCAGACAGCAACAGGCGACCATTGATCAAAGTCAGCATGCTTTGAGAGATGTGATCCAAGTGATAGCAGCCCGGAATGGTGCTGCTTCTGCTGTAGTGCCGCCTAACACTTGTGCCATATGGACCAGTCCCTTCCTGTAAAACATAACACCTGCAAATGATGTGGAAGCATACCTGACAGTGTTTGAGAGAACGGCAGAAAGAGAGAGCTGGCCTAAGGAGCAGTGGGCAAGTTTGGTGGCACCTTTCCTATCTAGGGAGTCTCAAAAAGCCTATTTTGACCTGAGCCTGGCTGATGCTAAGGACTACTATTAACTAAAGAGAGAGATCCTCACACGACTGGGAGTTACTGTGTTTGTTCGTGCTCAGCGGGCGCACCACTGGAAGTATCATCCAGACAAGTCTGAGACTGATTTGCATATGTGTAAGAGCACTGTAGGAAGCAACCAGATATAGGCTTTGTTGGATTCTGGCTACTCTAAAGAAAGCTGAAATGGTAAAACCTGCTGACGAACCTGTAGCAGTGGGACTAACCTCATAGACCCAGACTGGGCCTAATAGATGCTATAAGCCGAGTTTTTCAGCCCAAAATATGGGCTGAAAAAGCTCCCCCTCGGCTTATACTCGAGGCAAGATTTATCACAGAATCTGCAGCATGTAGTGAGACGGGGGAGTCCAGATGCTGCTGTAGCTATGCAGTAGCTTTGTATATGTATGTGTGAAAACTGTCTGATGTCAAAGCTACTGTTATGCGAATGATACTGTGATTGCAGGTAATCACTAAACATGTCAGCCTTTAGCAGGATATACAGGGGAGTGAGGAAACTGTCCAAACTCCCCTCCAGTGTATCCTGCTGAAGGATTTCCCGCCTCTCACTGTGTCCTGTGCCAACAAATCATCTACACATGCCAGCCTTGTGCATCTGTGACAGAGACATGATGGGGGTACCTATATTCCAGTCAATAAGTTTTCCCTTTTTTGTGGTGAAATTAAGTGCCTCAGCTTATATTCGGGCCGGTTTATAGTCAAGTATATACAGTACTCATTGCAAGATGATTAGTTTTATTAGCACACATTTTACTCTACTTTGATATATTACAAATATCTGAACACTGAAAATAGTTTGTGAGGAAGAATAAACAAAAGAATGAAAACACTATCTAACCAATAGTCAGTATATATTTATAGCTGCACAATCATTATTTTACTTCATATCATAGAAAACAAAAAATCTGAAACAAAAAGACAGTTTTAATCTTTATTAGCTGCTATATTAATCCATTTTTCTAATCTGAAAAATTTACCTTTATTACTCTGATATACCTCCACAATGGAATTTTTAATAAACAAGATTGGAAGTCTATGCCACAACAATTTGTTTCATTCATTATTAGCACAATAAATTTCATTATAATGAGATATCTCAGAGCAATAAGAATGTAAATGAACTAGTCAGCTGGAAACACCAAAGCATTCCAACTTTCACTTTATTTTAGATTTTAGTTTTAGCCTAAAAGTCTAATACCATGACTTTACAGGAAGACAATTTTCCTTTTCTTAGCATTATTTCTAAAAAGTACTAAAATCATTAGTATCATAGATTCTAAAAATCATTAATAGGGCATTGCCCTGTACTCACGCCATGCATATGCTCACATAACTAGTGCATGCCTACACTATGGACCAGATCCAGATTTTTACATACTACTGACTTAAGCTGGCCATACACCAGAAAGATAATCTTTCCAATCAACAGATAAATGACCCTCACAGCAGAAATCTGTTAGATGTGCACTCATTAAATGCATGTTTTGTGAGTACACATGTAACAGATTTATGCTGTGAGGGTCATTTATCTGTTGATTGGAAAGATTATCTTTCTGGTGTATGGCCAGCTTAAGGGATGAGAGGGGTTAATGTCAGGGATGAAGTGGTTAGTGTAAGGGCTGAAGG